>CAIGRB010050065.1:57114-76849 GCA_903798255.1 Fraxinus quadrangulata | reverse complement strand
ACTTATAACTATTTCACGCATTTTTCACAACATGAATTTATGCCGTAAGTGTACGATATCAAGTTTTGTAATATAATGATTGAGTTAAGAGTGTCGAACCCACATGGATTCTAATTTAATTTCTACCAAATACTATAATTGGGTAGCTTCTATTTTATTTAGACAAATGAATGATTGATTGAATGTTTTAACTAATCTAACGTGATTCGTTGTGACAAAATTGAAGAATTGAAATTATCAAATTGAGGGAGCCTAGGGAATGATTTCACCTAACTTTTAATTATGATTCAATGATATTCAATTATTCCAATTGATTTTCCTTTATTTAAAAGCAAGAATCAAAATTTATCTCCCCTCTCTCTAGTGCCGGCTAGAAAATAATCCTAAAATTCAATCTCAATACCTCTATTCCAAATTAAAGTCTAGATTTTATCAAAGTCCCGATTCTTTTGTGGAGTAAGTTTCATAAATTATATACTTTCTCTCAAAATCCATAAAACCTACATTGTACCAATCCCATTATTCGATTAAGGTGATTCAAGATAAGTTGAAAATTTAATTCAAATGGCTACAACCGTTCTCCAGACATCATCCTCTAATTCGATTTTTTACTGTGTCAAAAGTGAGTCTCAATATGGGACTAAAAATTTGGAGCAAAACTTTTCGATTGGAATTTGATGTGTGATCACTCTTTGGTTATATTTGATCCCTTTGACATCTTTCTTCATCCAATTGACTGTTAACACTCTCAAATTTTCATTATGAGGTTCAGTGCAACTTTTGAGTATTTACGCTTTAGTCCTCGAACTTTGGAACTCTTACAATTTAGCTATTTTCTCCAAATTTGTCAACTTTTGCTTATTTTCTTCAATTTCATCAACCTACATCACAACATCAAAACACACATAAAAATAATCTAAAACTCTCTCAAGGGTAAAAAATAATGAATTAACTGGTATAAATATCGTGAGTTTGAGCACTCATCAAATACCTCCAAACTTAATATTTTGCTTGTCCTCGAGCAAACACCAAACTAAAGAAAATTACTAACAAACACACAAACAAATAAATACCAACAAAATCACTTAAAATAAATTGTGCTAGATATGTTGCCTTCATAACTCAGGATTGAAAACACAACATCAATTTCATGAACCATGTCAAAGTTATTATGCACAAGCTAATTTCTCACCTCTTCGATGCAAAACATGTGTGTGTGTGTGTGTGTGGAGAATCAAGTGCAATGCTATACAATTATAAGTTGATCCAATTCCTGATATTAAAAGTCAAGCATTTCCTTACCTCGTTCGTGGGATTCACATACCCCCAAACTTGTTTTCTTTTCTCATCCCAATGGTGTATTCTAAGTTTAATTTCAATACTAATTTCTTACACCACTCAAATTTTTTTAGGCTTTACGAATTGCAGTTCAACACGTCAGCAAATATGAATTCTCCTTATTTTTGACTGCTTCAACTTCCAAGAATCAACTAAGTTACTAACCTCTTATCAAAGGTCTAACACTCTAACACTAGTGTTCGGGGCTTAATCATGATATGTGGTGCGTCTTTTGTTTTATGCACCTATTTTTTTAGCTATATAAATTTTTTATTCACCCTTTGTTAGGACATCTCTTCATTAAGCTTTCTAAATTACCCATGTAGCGAGTGTTAGGCCGATAACTCTCAAGTCAGATAACTTTAGGACATCATGTTTTAAATCCTTGCAGGCTTAATACTCGAGTCATAAAGGTTACGAATAGATGTTTCACAAAGAGATTATTATAGTCATTCACAAAAAAAAATTTCGCAATGATTAGTGCAATGCCCCTTATTAAACATCCATTCTCGAGAATTGGCCTCTAACTTAAAGTTTTCACCTAATTTTCATTATATTGGTCTTAGACAGTCCACACAAATTTTAGCACACTTGGAATCGACATCTACATCCATGTCTCTCTACAAAAGTTCGACCATCCAAACATCCTAGATTTGATTTAGGGATGTGAATCTTGTTTAATGGTTGTCAGGGTTTAGCATCTAAGTTCTATATTTCAACCTATAAACGTGAATCAACCTACTCATGTACAATGTTACAATCAACTCACGTACATAAATATTTTTCCTTTCACATGAATAAGAAAAAATATTAACTCAAACACATAACTTATCCACAATTCATAAACCAACACATGTTCTCAAATACATACACCAATGCTGGTAAGGCTATCTAACTCATGCAAAAATGAAAAAAATGTGTAAATTTTTTAATTTTTTTTTCTTTCTAAAAAAACATGCACACAAATCACACAAAATAAATAAAAATTAGGCATAGACAATTTATAATACACCCCAACCTTAAATTGAACATTGTCCCCAATGTAAAATTACAAAAAAGTGAGGATGAATTCCCTGAATTTTCTGCATTTCTCGTAACGTTGTGGTGTTGATGATACTGGTGTTGGTGTTGATGGATGTTTCTTCTATCTTTCCCCCCAAACTTGAAATACATCTCGTTTTCTCCTTGTCAATGTTGGTTTGGATGTTTCGGGACGTCATGTTCCTGAAAAGTCAAATTTCAAATATTAATTACATGGAACAAGTGTTACTTAGTTCAAACATCTAACAACCAACTTAATTACTCAATGACCTAAGAGGAATGGGATATGGATGAAGAATTCTTAAATAAACTAAACTATCCTATAATTCAAAAGCTAAATAAATGAAAAGGGGAAGAAAACTTAGGTTGCCTCCCAAGAAGTGCTTTGTTAAGGTCATTAGCTTGACACAACAGAGGTGTCTACGTTCAGGTGACACTTCTCTCTTGTTTCGAAACTTTACCCTTGGCTTTGTATTCTTCTTCATTGTAGCATGGTCAATAGAATGAAGCTACGTTAACTCTAGTGTAGCCTTCAAAACATCTTTTGATGTGGCAATATTTGGAGGTTTCAAAGGCTTTTCTACATATCTCTTTATTTTGTCTGGTGGATCAGCTTCTTGAGCCAAAATGAAATCCACGACTTTCTTGGTTCCTAGGTATTAGTAGTATATGTATCATCTACTGTGTAGCTAGTTTCCATGTTCTGCACTAAAGGATCATGGTATGATTCCCCCTTTCCCTCTATGACCTACAATTGCTTCAGCTGACTGGATCACATTGCAAGTGTTAACTTTTTCTGGAGATTTCTCTGCTTGATGAATGTTGAAAGTTACTTGCTCTGCATTAACCCGTAGTGTCAACTTCCCTTCTTGTACATCAAGCAATGCTCTACCAGTGGCCAAGAAAGGTCTACCAAGAATTAATGGTACTTTCTCATCCTCTTCCATATCTAACACCACAAAGTCCACCGAAAAGATGAACTTATCGACCTTCACCAATACATCTTCAATAATGCCCTTGGGGTATGTAAATGATCTGTTTGCCAATTGCAAGGTGAGGGCTATGGGCTTCACATCTCCAAGACCCAACTTTTTGAACACTAAGAGGGGCATCAAGTTAATGCTAGCTCTAAGATCACACGGTGCTTTATTAAATGTGATATCACCAATATTACAAGGAACGTTGAAGTTGCCTGGATCTTTCAATTTCTGAGGAAGCTTCTTTTGGAGAATGGCACTACACTCTTCTGTCAACTTTACAGTCTCAAACTCCTCCAACTTTCTCTTCTTTAACATTACTTCCTTCAAGAACTTGGCATAGTTAGGCATTTAGGCCAAGGCATCTGGAAAGAGAATATTGATGTGGATTTTCTTGAAGACCTCTAGGAACTTTGCAAATTGCTCATCAATTTTCTTCTTCATGAATCTCTGCGGGAATGGTAGTTTGGGCTTCAAGATAGGTGGGTTGTCTGGAAATGAGACGGAATAAAGCTTATGAGTCTCTTTTGTTGACTCTGTTTCCATCTTCTATTTTTCCTCTGTAAGTATGGGATCCGATGTAGGAACCACAACCTCCTTAGGCTTTCTTTCTTCAACTGCTTTACCAATTCTTAGGATGATAGCATTGCAGTGCTCCCGTAGATTAACCTCTGTGTCACTAGGAAATTTTCCTTTCTATTGGGATTGTACTGCAGTTGCTATTTGACCAATCTGTACCTCTAGGTTCTTCACTATGGCCCCCATGTTGAAAATATGAGTCTCCATGTTATCAAATCTTGCCTCATCTTTATTAAACCTCGATCTAGTCTCTGAAATGATGGTTCCCAATATATCCTCCAGTGACGGCTTCCCTTCAAATGGCTGAGTACTGTATCCAAGTGGAGGCTACAGTGCATTCGCATTGTTACCATAAGAGAGGTTCTCATGATTTCGTAGTCCTGGATGGTACTGATTTGTTGTATAGTTTCATCTCTGATTGAAGTTTCTTCCATTTACAAACTGGGCTTGCTCCTTTTCTGACTCATAGTATGAAGTTGATGTTGCCATGATGGAATCTAATTTCTTCGGAGTTACTTGTGATGTCAGTGCAACTAATTGATTAGTGAGAGATGACATCTGAGCTGCAAGGGCTGTAATGGGATCCACCTCATGAAGACCAACAACTTTCTTTGTATTTGAACGCTCACTTGGCCATTGATAGCTGTTTTCCCAATATATCCTCCAGTGATGACTTCCTTTCAAATGGCTGAGTATTGTACCCAAGTAGAGGCTACAGTGCATTCGCATTGTTACCATAAGAGAGGTTCTCATGATTTCGTAGTCCTGGATGGTACTGATTTGTTGTATAGTTTCCTCTCTGATTGAAGTTTCTGCCATTTACAAACTGGGCTTGCTCCTTTTCTGACTCATAGTATGAAGTTGATGTTGCCATGATGGAATCTAATTTCTTCGGAGTTACCTGTGATGTCAGTGCAGCTAATTGATTAGTGAAAGATGACATCTGAGCTGCAAGGGCTGTAATGGGATCCACCTCATGAAGACTAACAACTTTTTTTGTATTTGAACGCTCAGTTGGCCATTGATAGCTGTTAGTAGCTATCTCATCCAACAATGCATAAGCCTCATTTGGAGTCTTGGTCATCAATGCACCCCTTGCTGCAGAATCCACTATCGTTCTTGTTTGACCATTCAACCCGTTGTAGAAGTGTTCAATCTGTACCCAACTCTGAAAACCATGTTGAGGACATCTTCTAACCAAGTCTTTAAATCTTTCCCAAGCTTCATAAAATGGTTCGAAGTCAGATTGTGAACTGACCAATTTCACTCCTCAACCGAGCTGCCTTAGAAGGTGGAAAGTATTTTGTGAGAAATTTCTGAGCTAATTCTTCCCAAGTTGTGATAGATTCATATGGAAAAGATTGGAACCATGCTTTGGCCTTATCTCTTAAAGAGAAAGAGAATAAACGAAGTCTGATAGCATCTTCAGTAACACCGTTCATCTTGACTGTATCACAAATCTCGAGAAAGAACCCAAATGAGCATTTGGGTCTTCTGTTGGAGCTCTCCTAAACTTATTCTGCTGCACCATGTGTATTAGTCCAGGCTTCAGTTTGAAATTATTTGCAGTGATAGTTGGATGTCCGATGCTAGAGTAGTTGTCGTGGACAACTGGTTTGATATAATCTCTAATGGCGCCCTGTTGATTGTTTTGATTGGCTATTTGTTCTGCTTGCTCGGCCATTACTTCACAGTTGTGTCTCTATATATCCCTTAGAAATCTGAAAGTTCGTTCTGGTTCAGGATCGATAGGTAATGGTCCAACGCTCCTCAATCTTTGCATAACCTGAAACATGAATAAGAAAAATATCAAAAGAAAAGAAATCTAAATAAAAATAAAAGTTGTGTAATATATTGATTGAGTTAAGAGTGTCGAACCCACAGAGATTGTAATTTAATTTCTATCAAGTAATATAATTGGGTAGCTTCTATTTTATCTAGACAAATGAATGATTGATAGAATGTTTTAACTAATCTAACGTGATTCGTTCTAACAAAATTGAAGAATGCAAATTATCAAATTGAGAGAGCCTAGGGAATGATTTCACCTAACTTTCAATTATGATTCAATGATATCCAATTATTCCAATTGATTTTCCTATATTTAAAAGGAAGAATCAAAAAATATTTCTCTCCTCTCTCTCGAGTGCCGACTAGAAAATAATCCTAAAATTCAATCACAATATCTCTATTCCGAATTAAAGTCCAGAATTTATCAAAGTCTCGATTCTTTTGTGGAGTAAGCTTAATAGATTTTATACTTTCTCTTGAAACCCATAAAACTTACGTTGTATCAATCTTATGATCACGCCTGAATTCCCCTCTTTCGAATGTCCAAATTGACCAGCATGTATTCATTCAATTCTTGATTAGGTAACTGAAAGCTTTAAAATCATGAAACAATTAAATATATGCGGGAAAGTCAAATAGAAATAACTATGGAATCATCAAGTCACAATCTCAAATTTGGCTATATCAAACCCTAGAATATGAATTTAACTCATGATGTAATCTATAGGAATACAAAAATTCATATAAGAAAACAATAGAGAAAAGAATAGAAAAAACTAGGATTGTGGATCTTCAATCTTCTTCCTTCATGTTGTTCTTACCTCCTTGGTTCTTTTTAATTTTGTATCCCTTCAATTCTCCCTTTCAAAATAGGGTTTTTTTGATGTTGTATTTATAGTGTTTTGGAGTTTAGGGACGAATTAAGGTTGAATAGGGCCAAGAAAAGATTCCAAAAATATAAAAATACTTTTCCCGCACATGGCGAGGCCTCGACGCCCAATCGCTTGCTGTTGATTTTCAGAATAGTGGGCGCCGTTGCGCCCGATTCAGGTAAAACGACATACTGTATCTTCCTTCAATATTGTTATCATAACGTTTTCTCCTGATATCCGATTAATATTATTCTAGATACATTGGAAAGCTAACGCAAAGGGCTACAACTTTGCTTCAGACATCATCCTCTAATTCGATTGTTTACTGTGTCAAAAGTAAGTCTCAATATGGGACTAAAAGTCCAGAGCAAAACTTTTTCGGTTGGAATTTGATGTGTGATCACTCTTTGGTTATATTTGATCTCTTTGACATCTTTCTTCACCCAATTGACCATTAATACACTCAAATCATCATCATGAGGTTCAACGCAACTTTTGATTATTTACGCTTTAATCCCTGAACTTTGGAACTCTTACAATTTAGCTATTTTCTCCAAATTTGTCAACTTTTGCTTATTTTCTTCAATTTCATCAACCTACATCACAACATTAAAACACACATAAAAATAATCTAAAACTCTCTCAAGGGTAAAAAAAAAAATGAATTAAGTGATATAAATATCGTGAGTGTGGAGCACTCATCACACTATCAAAACATTCAATCGATTAATGACATTTGGAAGGACTTACGTCAGCGCCCACCAATTCCACCAATCATATGCTATAGTTTCATTTTCTAATCAATAAAAATCCTCTTTTACACTTGAAGTTGGCTTGAATTTTGTCTATACAATTTTCGACGTCAATAGTTTGGCGCTAGAGGAAAGGCCCTAACTTGTATGAGCAGTACTATCTTTCAATAAAACTCACGACAAAATTTCATCATAGATGACATTTCAGCATTAGTGAATCAATCCCACACCCATCCTAGATAAACCAATATTCTACAAAATATTGGAAGGGGGCGAAGTCAAAATAAAGCAGCGACCCTCAATTGACCACCATGAGATAAGCTATTGAAAGGTTGACAAATGCAGTCAACAGATTGGAGCGAAACCAAAATCACGTTCCTCCACTTGATACTAAGGTAGAGTTCACACACAAAGAACGAACCAGACGACCTCTCACTAGGAGGGCTCTCCACTTTTCAGGAAAGGAATCTTCCAAAGGTCGAACTGAAGAGATCAGGAGTTCTCCCTATAATGCGTAGCCGATTACTAGGAAAGCTAGCAGTGTGTTTGATAGATTGGGATCTCAGCGCTTACTAACACCTCAAAGCGAACATGATAAGCTTCGTGTGAAACGCTCGTTGGAATATGCAGAACTTAAAATGAGCGCCTTAAGAAAGCGCATTGCTGATTTGGAAGCCAAAAACAAAGGAAGCATAGATGAATATCTTACCAAACGTTATTTTTCTTTCACTGAAGATATTCTTGCTGAACCTTTGCTTGAAAAATTGAAAATGCCACAGCTGACTGGGTATGAGGGGGAAGGAGATCCCCTTAGTCACCTAGACAAGTACACATCCTGGATCGAGCTGTAAGGAGTAGGCGATGCCATTATGTGTCGTGCCTTTCCATTAACGTTGGGAGATAATGCTCAAAGGTGGTTCGGACGCTACATTAGTGGTCTATAAAAAACTTAAATGACTTCGCCACGACGTTTATAGCCCAGTCTATGGGTTCCAAAGTAAGAACCATGCTGAAAGAGCATTTGGTGAACATTAAGTAAGGGAAGAACGAATTCCTTAAAAGTTACCTCAATAGGCTCAACAAATAGCCCATGGAGGTTGAAAAAATCTCGGATGATGCCGCACTCATGGCAGTTCTTTTTGGGCTAAGACCTAGAACGAGGTTTTGGTGGTCTGTACATAAAGATGGATCTCGAACATATCACGAGTTCATTAATCGAGTGGAAAAACATATAAGTGTGGAGGAAGCCACTTTAGGTCTGGAGGAAGACAAGGTGAATCCATATTTCCCACACCCAACGAATGAGAAAAAGTAGATAAAGGGTTCAATCATGAAAAGAGAAGGACATGAGGAACAGAGATCGTCCTAAGCTTTATCCAGATAGGTTCCATAAATGTCACCCATTAAATACTATCTTAGAAGAAGTCTTCTTGCAAATAGGAGAAAAAGAAGTATTTCACAAACCCCCACCTCAAAAAAAGGATCCAACAGGGAATAACCAAAGAAAGTACTGCCGATATCATAGCTCGGCAGGACACAACACAGATGATTGTAGAAACTTGAAGGAAGAGGTGGAATCTTTAATTCGATGAGATCATGTGCAAGAGTTTGTAGCTAAACCCAGAGAGACAAACTAAGCATGCAATCAACAATCTTACCAACCAGGGATGATTTAATGAGGTCAGCCAATTCTCCAAGCTCGGAATCTCCACCTCGACGTTAATAGGTGGTAATCAATGCATTGAAGGATCCAAAAAGGTAAGGTGCAGACAAGCGCGAGATACACACTTTTGTCAGAATTATAATGTAGGACGACTAGAGTCTGATACTTGTGTTGCATCATACTCAGAATGGTTTGCATTTTAGAAAAAAGATTCGTATGGAGTTTTACAGGTCTAATGTCTATTTCTGGCATACAAATACATCGAACTCTTATGGATAATTGGAGTTCAGTTAATGTGTTGTATTCTTGAACTCTAGAACAAATAGGAGTCCAAAAATTATATCCCAACTATATTCCAGGGGGCTACATGGATTTTCTGGGGATCCTATTAAAGCTCGAGGTCAAATTGTTTTGATTGTGGAGCTAGACGAGGTCTCTTATGCGGATTTTATGGTTGTCCACCTGACTTCCAGTTATAACGCCATACTAGGAAGACCCATATTGTTAGAATTGCAGGCCACCACTTCAATATATCACTACTGCATAAAGTTTTTCACTTCGAGCGACATTAGTGTAGTACGTTGAAATCAAGCTGAGGCTAGAGCTTGTAACATTGATTTACCTAGTCCTTATATCCACATGTTGACTAACCAGCAAAATGATCGAGCAAGGGAAGTGAGGCTGAAGAGACTTACAGTAGCCGACCTATCTGAGATCGGTATTATTAAGAAACACCACAGAAATGTATTGGACGACCATCTTTCGTTCGACGATAAGGAAACAGATCCATATCCTTATCCTGGAATCCTAGTGGTTTCAATACCCATAGCTGGAGTTATCATTCCCAAGGTTTTAGTTGATACAAAAAGTTCTCTCCACATACTCTATATTAACACACTGAAATGGATGAGTATTCCACTAAATTTTCTACAATCGTACCCTAACGTGATTTTAGGACTCAATGGAGCCCTCACCCAAGCAAAGGGGTTAATCAAGCTCTCTGTTGAAATTGGTAAAGCTCCACGCTAAACTAAGTTGAACGCTGAGTTCGTAGTATTTGATTCCAATTCACCCTACGACCCCATCATGGGACAGCCCCTGCTATTCAATCTCAGGGCAATTATGTCCATGTACCACTACTCGCTCAAATTTCCCATACCTATGGAGGTCAAGTTAAGGAAAATGTGGACATTGTTGAGAAATGCCAGATGAAGATCTACCTAGCAAAGAAGGATGCATCTATTCCTCCCAAAAGTTTATATGGCATATCTGATTGAATCTGACATTGGCTCATTAGACCCACGTCTAGGGGTTAAGGGAAAAACATGTGGAAGAGCTGGATAGAGTGGTGGTCGGACCAGGTGATCTACCAAGGGAGCTCAGAATAGGCCATAAACTCTGGCCACCCATCTGAGGTCAGATACTAGAGTTCCTCCAACAGAATCTTGATGTTTTTGCTTGGAATCACGCGGATATAAAAGGGATCGACCTCAAAGTCACTTACCACAAGTTGGGTATCGACACTTTGGTGCGACCTAAGCAACAATGACACCGATCTTTAAATCCAGAGAGGTACGAGACCCTAAATAAAGAGGTACAAAAGTTGCTTTGCAGTGGGTTCATCCGTGAAGTAAACTATCCTAAATGGGTTGCTAACCCGTTCTCGTGAAGAAAATTAATGGAGATTGGAGAATGTGCATAGAATTAATCTCAACAAAACATGTCCTAAGGATAGCTTTCATCTACCAAGGATAGACCAGATGGTCGATGCAACGACAGAATATGAGTTATTTAGCTTCATAAATGCATACTCAGGATATAATCAAATCCCTATGTATGAGTCGGACCAAGAATATACCGCTTTCATTACTGATTGTGGTTTTTATTGTTACAAAATGATGCATTTTGGCCTCAACAATGCTGGAGCCACTTATCAATGTCTGGTCAATTCCATGTTCGCCAAGCAAATGGGTAAAACCATAAAAATGTATGTTGACGATATGCTAGTCAAAAGTACAGATGCTAGAGACCATCAACGACACCTTACTAAAATGTTTAAAATCTTGTGAAAATATAGGATGAAGCTAAATCCACATGAATGTGCCTTTAGTGTGAGCTCCGGAAAGTTTCCAGGTTATTTCGTAAATCACCGAGGGATCGGGGCAAATCCGAAAAAAACTATTGGCCATCATTAAAATGCAAGCCCCAACAAGTCCTAAGGAGGTTCAAAGCTAAACTAGATAAATACCTGGTCTCAGCTGCTTTATGTCAAAATCAACTGATCGACGTAAACCATTCTTCGATGTCCTGCGATGAGGAAAGAAGTTTGAATTGATTCTTGAAATCCAACTTGCCTTTGATGAACTAAAAGAACAATTGGCACAACCACCGGTGTTGTCAAAACCAAGAGTAGGCGAAATGTTGATTTTACATCTTACAGTATCTGAACATGCTATCAGTGATGTCTTAGCTAAGGAGAAAGAAGGAATACATCATCATGTTTACTATGTTAGCAAAGCCCTCCATGACGTTGAACTCGATTTTTATAGCAGTAAGGAAGTTGAGACAGCACTTTCTGGAGTATCCAATTGAGATCTTAACTAACTATTCGTTAAGGGAAACCTTACAGAAGCCTGATACTTTTAGGAATGATGGTCAAGTGGGCAGTGGAGCTTGGACAGTTCGACATAAGATATAAACATCGCACATCCATAAAAGGTCAAGTACTTGTTGATTTTGTTGTGGAGTTCAGTTCAGAACCACTAGAAGGACTCCCTCATGACACTTTATGGGAGCTCTTCATAGATGGATTTTCCACCGGAGTTTTGTCAGGGACAGGAGTTGTCCTAGTTAGTCCTAATCGTCAATTATTCTGCGACGCCTTGTCGATTGACTTCAAAGCTTCAAACAATGAAGCTGAATACGAAGCGCTAATAGCTAGGCTGAAGATGGAAAAATAGATGAAAATTCCTCATCTCGTAGTCTACAGTAACTCACAATTGGTGGTCAATCAGATCAATGAGGCCTACCAAACTAAGGAAGAAAAGATGAACAGCTATCTTCAAATTGTTAGGCAAGAATTCGAAAATTTCCGAACTGTTCTGGTCAAACAAATTCCCTGAACTCAGAACGGTCATGCTAATGCTTCAACTCAGCTGGTCACAAGTGAAGGATAAAAGAGTTTGACAGCATTTCTGTAGGTAGGATTCCATAACTAGCCATTAAAAGACTAGAAGTTGTCTCCATGATGATCAATCTCAAGCCTACATGGATGGATGAAATCAGTTCCTATCTAAAGACGAGGATATGTCCTGAAGATCCCATTGATGCAAGAAGACTCCGAATGAGGTCGACAAGGTACACATTTATTGACAATATGCTCTTACAAGTGGGGATATTCGGTACCTTTGTTAAGATGTCTGAATGAAGATGAAGCACTTTATACTTTACAATAAATACATGAGGAAGTATGTGGAAATCATTCTGAAGGACCATCGTTGGCTCTAAAATCACACGTCAAGGATATTTCTGGCCCACCATGAAACGGGATGAATTAGAATTTGTGAAAATATGTGATAAATGTCAATGCTTCGCTCCCAACATCAAGTTCCTACCAAAAGAGCTGAACTTCGTAATGACTCCTCAGCCGTTCTCCAAGTGGGGGTTGATTTATTGGCCACATGCTCCCCGAAAAAGGTGGAATGAAGTTTGCTATTGTTGTAGTTGATTACTTTACTAAGTGGGTAGAAACTGAAACACTTGCTAAGATCACCGAACAAAAGACCACTAATTTCATATGGAAGTCCATTGTGTGTAGGTTTGGAATACTTCATTCCATCGTGATAGACAATGGAAAGGAATTTGACAAAGCTTGCTTCGCTAATTATTGCCAGGGACTTGGCATACAGAAGCATTTCTCCACACCAAACCATCCTCAAGTTAATGGTCAAGTTGAAGCAATCAATAAATTCATCAAGCATACACTAAAGGCAAAACTCGATGCTCTTAAAAAAAGGATTAAGGAACTCCCCAGTGTACTATGGTCTTATCGTATTATGCGTAGGAATAGCACTGGAGAAACACCATTCTCTCTGACTTTTGGGGTGGAAGCTGTGATCTCATTGGAGGTAGGGATTCATTCTATTCGAACAACAATGTACAAAGAGGATGAGAATGAGAAAGCTTTGCGTGGAAAATTGGACCTAATAGAAGAAAGGATGAATGAGGCTGAAATCGGGAATGGTGTATACATATAGTGCAATGCAAAATACTATAATCAAAAGGTCAGAAAATGGGTATTTGAGGTCAGTACCCTAGTGCTAAGGAAAATTTTCTTCGCCACCAGAGAATCTAGCTCTGGATCTCTAGGACCTAATTGGGAAGGCCCATATAAAGTAACTAGAGCACTACTCAATGGAGCCTATGAGCTGGAAGACATGGATGGCAGACCTGTGCTGCACCCTTGGAATGCAAAACACCTCAAGAAGTATTATCAGTAGGAAATGAATGTATTTTATACTGCAGATCTATAATAAAAGCGTGTGTTTTATCAGAAAAATTATAAAAGTATTGTTTCTTAGCAAGCCAAACTAAGGTTACATGTGTTACAACACTTAAGCAAATTTTCTATCAAATAAATCGCAAAAGCCTTGCTCGTTAGCAAGCCGAACTAAGATTGAATGTGCTGCAACACTTAGATAAATTTCCTATCAAGAAAATCACAAAACCCTTGCTCGTTAGTAAGTCAAACTAAGGTTGCATGTGCTGCAACACTTGATAAGTTTTCTATCAAGAAAATCACAAAAGTATTGCTCATTAGCAGACCGAACTAAGGTTGCATGTGTTGCAACAGTTAGATAAATCTCATTTTAAGGAAATTATAAAAGCATTGCTTGTTAACAAGCCGAACTAAGGTTGCATGTGCTGCAGTACTTAAATAAATTTCTTCATAAGGAAATTATAAAAGTTTTACTCATTAGCAAGTTGAAAAAAGGTTGCATGTGCTACAACACTTAGTTTGTATTATAAAAGCAATAACATTTTGCGTAGAATAAAAACTAAAGTAACATTCGTTCATTAATAAAATAAAATTACAAAAGAAGTTCTGAAAAAGAACAATGTTTGACAAAAGCATTAACAAAAGTAAATCCTAAGGAAGGGGTGGATCTCGCGGAGCTCGGACATCGTCCTCAAGGTCTTCATCGGCAAGGACGATGTGAACTCCCGCTGCTTCAGACAATCTTTGGAGCTCTTTTTTCTGCTCTTCCAGAGATTCTACTAAGGAGGCAGTATCAAAATCTGGCATCTCCCTGTCAATGTGCTTCACGAGCTCTTCCAAGGCCACAACAAAAACAACATGAGCTAAAGTATCAAACTCATGATAGGCACTCCAAACGTCCATTACCTTAGAAGCTTTAGCTTCAACTTATTCGGCCTTCTTAGTGGCTTCTTCAGCCATTTTCACAGCTTCATCATCCCGAGCTCGCTCCTCATGTTTTCTCCTCTTCAGCCCTCTTTTTCTCATTCACTGTTCGTTAGTAGCCTTCGCCCTTTTGCAGGGCCTTGTTATCATCTATAAGCCTCAACTCTGAGGGTAATTTTGCCTCCAGCTCCATTCTCATCTTGTTGAGGTAATCTTCATAGTCCTTTTCCTTCTCTACAAACATTGTCCTCTCAATCTCCATATTCTCAAATAAGCATAAGGCTTGGTTCTTCACCTCAAGCATTTTATCCAGTTCAGCCTTCACCTGAGAAAAGAAAAGCATTGTGAGTTATAAAATGAAAGAAAAAATTTCAAAGTATCTGAGCTCGAGTGAACTACCTTATTTACCACAGACATCATATACAAGATGGATATGTGGCTGTGTAGCTGAGCTGAGATGATGGCCTTGTCTACAGGCATCTCAGCTAGGAATTGTCTTTCCCTCTCATTCAACTTCCTAGTAAGGAGGTTGGCAAATTCTTTGAGAGGATAGAGAAGTGCTGCGTAGATTCTCTTGCTGGGGATGGAGCTCTTAAAAAGTCCAGAAATATATCTAGTCGGTAGCCCACATTAACATTTGGTCTTTGCAATTGTTGGGATAGAAGGTGGCGTCGGGGTCGACATCTGGAAAGGCATCTCAGGTAAAGATCTCTCAGGAGCTAAGGTCACTAGAGTGGACTTCACTGGTAGTTCCTCAGAACAACGACACTTTAAGGGTTGAGCCTTCTGCTCAATCTCAACCTCTTCAGGTCGGCTTATAGCTAGGCAGGAGCCTCCCTCATTTTACCCTTGGCAGCAGCAGTTGCTTTGTATCCTAACATTTCTCGATCTTGACCTAAAGCAAAAGAAATAATGGATATATGTTAGTTCCATACTCAAGGTAAATACTAATTGAAATACTTTGGGAAATACTTATCGGAAGAACTTAGGATTGAAGTAGGAACCCTAGCTGAAGTTGAGGTGGGAGGGACAGCCTGGAATGACCCTGCTTGGAAGAAGTTGGGATCAGATATCACAAATTTGTAGGGCCTCTATTTATTTGGAAATGCTCTTATAACGTTAGCTCGTTCTTAAATTGCCGAGGTCAAGGTTGCCTTCTTGTAGTCTGCAAGTAAAGTCAAATCAGCTAAGGACATACTTATAAAACAAGTGCAGAAAAATACAAAGGTTATGTTCACTTACATAATGGGTGATAGAGAGTAGGAACTACGTCCTCCCTACTCACCTCGCCATGGTGGAATTGCCACTCTCCCAAAACATAAAAGAACTCATCTTTCCATTTCTTTATTGAGGATGAAGTATTTAATACTAAAGGACCACCAGTCCTAGGCCTAATACTGGCATACCACTAGCAAGTGTTCTTCCCGTCCTCCTTAAAGGTAAAAAGGGATTTAAATTGTGCTACGCTCAGTTTAGGATGACCTAATTTACTTGACAGAATTAGGGTGACAATTAATGTTCTCCAACTGGGTAGGGCTATTACCCAAGAAGAAAGAAGCATACGGATAATTTTAGGGAAGAGAAGTCTTAAACTAGCATTCAGGATCGTAGAATTCAAAGCCACACATCCTGCTAGTGGAGCGTTAGCTCGGTCAGACGATGTGGGAATCACTAACTCTACCGAGTTGGGAATACTATAATTTGTCCTCAAGCTCGCCAGCATATCTCCCGTCACTACTGACCTATAAGAATCTGCCCATCACTCCTCTGAACTTGCCTCATTCCCCTCATGAGACCCTACATCTTCCCTCTCAATTTTTTGTACCATATTTACAAGATGACCTCAATCTTCTAGGTAAACTGTAGAGAATGGGACTGGAGTTAATATCTCTTGACAATCCAAACTCATACAAGATGTGGATGCAGAGGGTACTACTTCTTCCTATTGGTTGAATGAACCCTAGATTCGTCCGAAATCATGCAAATGACCGAGGTGAAAATGCAATAAAAAGAAATGTATTTTCTGTTAAATGAAATACCTAGGAATGGACGACCTCACTTAGAAAATAAATGACAAGTCGACAAAAATTTGAAGAAAAATTTGTAGTTCGATGAAGAAATTCAGGGAAAAGTAATGACTAGAGTTTACCACTTCAGAACAGCATCGTTTTGATGAAGCTTCCAAAAGAAGTTATTGAAGATGTATAACAGCTCACTAAATCCGGGACACCTGTCCAAACCATTCATTGCTGTAATAATGGTGAATATGGAAAAACGAGCCAACCATGTTCAATATCAGTCTGTCACCAAAGCGATCACCGACCTGGGGGGTTACTATTGACATTCGACTTGCAACCTAATTAAATCTGTTTGTTATGCACTTAGCTCATGCTAAATTAAGGTAGGATCTACAAGGTCAGCTCGTGCTTATAACTGTCGTGATTTGAGGGGACATAATGATTGTAGATTCCTTACACACTGTCAAAACATTCAATCAATTAATGATATTTGGAAGGATTTACGTCAGCACCACCAATTCCACCAATCATATGCTATAGCTACATTCTCTAATTAGTTCATTAATTACTAGAGACCACATTTAAGGTGACTTCAAGATGACCAGATGGAGCCGACCTTAGCAACCAATCAGGCGTAAAGCCATTGGCATACCTGGTACTGTATGTTGATTTGACAGCAACCACTCGGACTTAAGTCATTGGAACAAGTTCCCATCTCGATACTATTGTTGATAAGACGAGAATATGAAAGATACAGGCCCATCATAATTTCTTATAAAAAGAAGGACAATATCTTTAGGGAAAAAAGGAAGGGGAATAGAGATGACAATTTTTCCCACTCCGCCCCATCCCGAACAGGTTGGAAGAGCGGGGCGAGGTGGCTCGTCACATCTCAGGATGCCCCGCCCCGAACCTTTCGGGATGTAAATTATTATTGAATTTTGTCTATACAATTTTCAACGTCAACATGCCACAAATCAAAAATTAATACGTCACAATTTATTTATCGATCACAAATCACAAATATTATAAGTCACAACTTATCAGACAGTCACAAATTTTCAACAGAAATTTTATGTCGCAAATTATCTTACGATCACAAATCAAAATTTTATACGTTACAATTTATTTATCGATCACAAATTACAAATATTATAAATCACAACATATCAAACAGTCACAAATTTTCAAATTATTGATAAAAAATTAACAAATTTTTAAGTCACATTATTTTTTTGTCACAATTTATCTTTTTCATTGCTCACATATTGTTTATTGGTCACAGATTAACCAATTTAATGGTCACAATCAACCAAATTATTTGTGATCACAACTAACACGTATGACCACCACCTCACCACTCTCTCCAGCAGCACCACCTCTCGACAGCAACACCATCTCAAACAAATCCATACATCGTAGAAAGAAAAAATCACCACCTCGACAGACCTATCGCCACCAACATCTCACCATCACCTCCGACCACCACCACCAACTCACCAGCACCACAGCCAACGTTATCAGTCACCACCACCCAATCGCCACCAAAAATCCAGATCTAAAATTATCAGTCATAGAGCACTGCACCATCATTGCACCCAACCACCGTACACCACCACCCAGCACTATACCCAACTACTGGTCACCACCATCGTACCCGACCACATCACACATTACCCCAACCACACAATCGTACCCAACCATTAAACGCAACACCATCTAACCCAACCACCACACTGCACACCACCACTGCATATCACTACCGCACCCAACCACTGCACACTACACCAACGAACACAACCACCACTACACAACACCACCGCACCCAACCACACACCACCACCGCAATCGCAAAACCTACCGCACTAGAGAATCACCACCACACCGCTACCAGCAATTGTAAAACACATAATGATGGTCCTGGTGCATCTTACTCATTTTTTGCTTCAACTAGGTGAATTTCGAAGATGCAGTGTCAATCTGAGATCTGTGAATTCCTAATGGACAGCTAATAGTGCCACTACGATGATCGAAGGTCAGAGGGGTCTTCGAAGAAACACTCAGGAGGAGTGCCACTGCAAGGCCCCAACGACCTACTAGAATAGAAAGAGAATAGGTAGGGAGAATGATAAAGATATAATATGGAGAGAGTAAGGTAGAAGGGAGAGAGATTTAGGGTTTGCTGAGAGTTGGAATCGAGGTTTCATCTGTTTTAGTTTTATTTTTTTAAAAATTAAATTATTAAAATTTTAATTATCATCTAACTTTTGAAATAAAAACTTGTAAATCTGAATTTTGAACTTGCAAGTTTAAAATTCTGGTATGCTGTAATTTCCACAAAATAAAATACTGATTTTATTCATTAGCTAAAATAAATAAATCCTATAACGCAAATACAAATAGAACTTAAATGGATTTCTTGAATTGGGATCGCCATATTGATATTTCCCCCAAATCAAGTAGAACTTAAAATCAACCATGACTTGTTACATTAAAGAACTTAAAAATAAATAAATAATGTAACTGAATGGGTGAAGTAAATGGTTGATTCTTCCATTAAAAATTTCTTCTTGCAAATGACAATTTAACTAAAACCAAAAACCTTTATGAAGTGAGAATGATGGTAGTACGCAATGGTGATGACTGTAGCAAAAATTGCACAAAAATAATAGACGTCCTTTGCAAACAAGTCCAAAAATCAAAGGATGTAAGCTTCAAGGCAGTGGTTATGGGCGTTTTTGAAAATATCGATTTTGAACGTTTATGAAATGATCGATTTTGAGTGATTTAAGTAGCGATTTTAAAATATTCCAACTCGTGCATAGAGTTTATTATTTATCGGGTCTAAAAGTTTTCTAAATAAATAAAATTATATATATGTCTCTTAGTGAAATTTTCTATTTATAATTTCTTATATGAATTTTTTATGTATAAGTGATATTTTATTTATAAGCAATTTTTGAAATATAAGTTAATATTTAACTTTAAAAGTTTGATATTTACTTAAAATTTTAAGTTAGTATTTTTTTGACTTATAAGTAAACTTTATAATTATAAGTTAATTTTGTACTTTTTAATTAACTTTTACACACAAGTGATTTTTTTTGCTTATAAATAATTTGTTTATTTGATATGTTTTTATTTACGAGTTAGTTTTGAAATAATTATTTCTAAGGTGCAAACGATTCAACTGAAGAATCAATACCACCAGCCATACTAACATTTCTATGATAGATGATTTGGAGTTCAGCCCATAACTCACAGGACCTGTGGTTTTCACTC
>CAIGRB010050065.1:1483-14227 GCA_903798255.1 Fraxinus quadrangulata | reverse complement strand
TAAAATAATATAATTCAAATATATTATTTTACCAAAAATATATATACCAACTTGACACAAGCCCAAACCCCCTCAACCTACTAACATGTAGGTCATCTCCCCTCTAAATACTATTGGTACCCCTTGGAGCCCAAACCCAAGTCTTCAACTTGAGTAATATAAAGTAGTTTCAATTCTTCTAGCTTTCCTATATGGGATTGTCATTTTCCAATTTTCCACCAATTTTTTTATTCCCAATTTATTTAAATTTCAAGTGATCATCTTTTGACTTAATTTCTCATTCACCCTAAATGGGTTTTAAAAAAAATAAATACATTATATTGATATACTCAGAGAGTAGAATACACTCAACCAAAGAAATTTTTTGTCCAACTAACGAGTCCCATTAAAATAATTGGTCAAATCAACTAAATAAAACAAATTTTTCAACCAAACAATCACGATCTACAATCTACAGCCAATTATCCAACTTATAATGAAAATCTACATAGGGAATAAGAATGAGATAATTATGATTTCTCTTTTCTTTTGCTAGCAAGATAATAATTATGTACTCAATTTTTCTGAAACCCTAATAACTTATTAATATAAGTTCAAGTAGGATGGCCCGTCTCTTAAACTTAACATAATCCAATATTTAATTAATCCAATTAACTAATTCGGACATATTAATAAGTAAACATATTAATTAATTGTCCAACACTTGTTAATTAATTAATTGATGAATCTCATTTTTCTATTTTTCCTTTTGTGTGTGACCCGTTAGGTTTCCGGCCACGATGTCTAATAACATGAGCTATTATTTTGATCTAATCAAGATCGATAAATTAAAATACTCTATTTTAATTTATCATTAATTCACACTTGTCATTCCAAATTGACGTCTAGAAATGTGTCGAGGCAATATATGTGACGAAAAATGTCACGTGGTATCGATAAAATCAAACTTATTCGTTTACCATGAAATTATAATCATTTCGTTAATATGATCCATTCAATTACGAGATATGGATATGTGTCAATTTCAATTATCAATCATATCTTTTATCCTACTATTAAATCAATGTAAGTTGAAAAATATAAGTACACATTGGCCAAAGATTTGGTTATCAATTTAACTAAATAAAATGTAGATCACAATCTCTTACTATCTAAGAGTGATGAATCATCTATTGATCATTCACAACTTTCATATGATTCTTAACGTACCTACGATGTCGTATTAACGACCCTAAGCAGAGCAATATCTAACAACACCAAAGTATAATTGTTTTCATATAAGGCACTATAATGACCTAAAATCGAATAATCAATTTCACTACCGAATGTTAGAGATTATTCACTGACACTCAGATAGTTATCCATGTGGAATCTCCTCATCGAGCCTCCAATGTTTTGTTCTATAACAAAATATCCACGTGTTCATTTAAGTGTCACCACACTTTAACTTGTGATTCATCTACTTACTTCACAATTAAAAAATGACACACGTGATGATCTATCTGTAATAACGATATTCGTATCTCGTTATTACTTACGATCACGGATGATATAAGATTCAATCATATGTAATTTGTATCTCACAATTACAACTCTTTGTGATTCACAAAATCTATTAACTCTATTATTTAATTTATTAGAATATTAATTCAATTAAATAATAAATTTGTCATAAATAAAATGGATCAATATATTAAAAGTGTTTATGTCCAATGTCAATTGGACTTAAGGCATAACACTAACACTATATTAAGTCATTGAACTTCATCTATATCGATCATGAGTTAACTATATTTAATTGCAATTAAAGAGCTCTGCTTGGACTCGGTCAACTGGAGAAATGGCCATCTGTATGGACTTACTCGCCACATCAACCGCATATTAATATCCCAAATCCACACATTAATACACGTATTTGAATGTAGGTTAAATTCCATTCGCAATAATACTTTCATTCTAGTATCAATCAAGTAATTATGCTTCAATTTTGTTCAATTGTTTGACTACATTTAACTTGATTTCAATTGGGTGGCTATCAAATTCCATCATTTATACTGATAGAAATCAATGACGTGATAGTCAATAAATTTTAACCGTCATTGACTTCACAGTAGTTGTACTTATTCCAAGTAAGCAACTAATGACCATGTGTTGTGATCGTCATTTGATAAGTCTTCTATTTCCATCAGCGAAATTAGATATAATTATCTTAGTTAAAACCAAATTAAAGTATAATTACCTAATTACGTAAAATCAAACTATTGTTACCAAATGGTGAAATTATAATTATACTAAATGAAATTTATCTTATTAATAAATGTATGTATGTGCATATATATAGAAATTAAAGAATTCATGTAGTCTCAATGACAATAAATTATAAGAGATAAACAACTCCACTCCGAAGAAAAATGCCAAACGAACCCATTCCAACAAAAGAAGAGACACGAAGGAATAAGAATAATATGTGTCTCACTCTTGGTCATGGACTCTACTTTAAACGCATCTTTCTCTTTTCTACACTAATTTCAAAAAAGGCGGCCAATATTACCACAAATCACTTGTTAAAATGTTGGTTGAAACCAAAGTGATGAGGAAGAACAAGCAACGATACAAAAATGAGACTAACTTAATTTTAAAAATTTAACATTAATTGCACGTTTTGAATTGTATTTCTTATGCAACATTAATACAAAATAATGGAGCATGTAATAGGAGCGGTGGAATCAAATATTTTTCATTGTGAGGAAGCATACACAAAGAGTTCATTCAAGCTATTGAAGGCATATGTGTATTCGCCACTTACCACATGCCGGGAAAAGATTGAAAAAAGTTAAACAAAATGAGAAGATTATGTGGGGTCGGTGGCCCCCACATGAACCCATGTGGATCCACCACTATGTATGAGCTTACTAAGCAACGGGTGAACATATTTACGGCAACAACTTGAAGTTTATCAATATGTTTCTCGTCCTTTGTCAGATCTTAATCATTGTTTGGCGTGAGAATAGCCAAACATGTTTGGAAGACTTATTTAAAAGGAAGAAAGAGAAAGAGTTGCGCTTATAATTAAAGCAATGGCCTCTAGACTCTAATAGAATAGACATGGTTTATCTCATTATTTTGACTCCTGTAAATACAATACTATGAGGTAAAAGTAAGAAAGAACTTATATTAGAATAAAACTACCACCTAACTTAAACATTGAAATGCTTCGACACATCACTCTTACTAACAACCAAGTAGAGTGCCAAGTCACAATTGGATATCAACAAACAAGAGAATTGTTATCTATCATATTGTCAAGTCAACTTTAGAATCGACCTTAGTATCATTCCATAACGATCAACGTGTTTTAAAAAATCTAGCAAGAATCTAAGAGCATATTTGGAAAGTGTTTATAGATTATTCAAATCCTCCACCCATGTCGATTCAATTGCAATCTGAGACGCGTCGATTCAATACTACTTAAACTAGTTTTCTCTAAACACAGGTTAGATCTCGCCCTTAAAATCAGCCACAAGATAGGCATTTTATTTTTAAATTCCAAGAGAAATCTTGATCCATACTCAGAAAACTAACCAAACAAACACCACCCGACAAGCTCGACCCAAAACCAAACCACTTTGGTTACCACGAGTCCTCTCAACCGAACGAAGGAGAAGAATGGTGGTGGTATTAGCAAGAGTGGGAGGAAGAAGAAGAAGAAGAAGAAGAAGAAGAAGAAGCAACAATGGTGATAATCTCTCCCAATTCCTCCTGCCCCAAGCCGCTGCCCTCCTCTCTCTCTCTCTCTCTCTCTCTCTTGTTTTCTCTCCAATCTTCATTTGCCATAATACACACACCACCAAAAACGGTTGTAGCATATGTATATAGGTTAGGTTAATTTGATAATCATTTGGGCCAAGTCTTTACTTTAAATAGGCCAATAACCATTCCATTTAATAGACCATGTACAAGACCAATTAAATAGGCTACCATATCACCATCTAACCTAATAAGTCAAACTACAACTTGGGCCCTCCAAAAGTGTGGTTGTTTCTGGATCAAGCCAAATCTATGGTGTCGATAAATTATTTGACATCTATTTTAAATTATCGCCCGAATTTATTGAGTATCAAAGCCCGAAAAATCTCCACTGTGATACCCATTCAACCTGCAAGCAAACAAAACACCAAGTTTATACTTGTATAATCAATAAAATTTGCATCACAAATCTTACCTCTTGTCTCAAACTTGAAACACAACCATACATATTCCATATATTCACCAGGGTTGAGGTCAAAAACACCCAAGTGGAAACAAATAATCA
The DNA here is from genome assembly GCA_903798255.1 of Fraxinus quadrangulata. Lineage (NCBI taxonomy): Eukaryota > Viridiplantae > Streptophyta > Magnoliopsida > Lamiales > Oleaceae > Fraxinus > Fraxinus quadrangulata. Next base: position 9,915 of record CAIGRB010050065.1, on the reverse strand, counting down.
CAGTAATCAATCAAGAGCATATCATACATAAGGTATAACATAGGATAACACATAGATCTTTTGAACATGTTCACACAAAACAATAGACTAACACCAAGTTAATCAATCAAAATGACCAATACATATGTAACAAATGCATAAATGATCTCACAAAAAGATCTCACCACACTTATCATATCTCATTATGTGTTGCTCATACCTCGAGAACACATATCTCCTTTCATCGCCCATCATGCTCACTAGATTGATCACTAAACTCATGTCTAACTAGTAAACCACAATAGGTCCGAAGTCCATGGGATAATCTTCTATTTCTACCTCACTTCTATCAACCTCAACGGATAATTGGTCTTCACCTAACAGAAGTAATAGAAGTGTGTCTCTCACGCTCCACCTAATCAGGATCTTAACGGGTAGAGGATTCCTAACGACACTGGTTCGTATGCACCCACAAAGGAAGAGTATAATAGAGAAGGCAATTGAAAACTCTCAAAAGAATCCAAAGGTAGCCATACATTCACGTTTTCTCTCAATGCACATCAACACCACCAACATTTGATCGCATCTCATCTCGTAATCCAAATGTCACACATCCCCCATAGATATAACCAATGCACCCTTAGTCATTTGTATTACACATTACCAGTAGACATCATCACACTTACTACTAATACATCTCAAAATCACTACAGGAAAATCGACACATTGGCAACCAAAAAGGTTAGGGCTCAATTTAAATTAACTCAAGTACCACGAGATTACTCCAACACCAATGTTCAAAAAAGTCCACAAAGGATTTATCCCACAAAGGGAATGGTAAAGGTCGCACTCATAAAGAGAATAGAAGAAAGAGCTGAATACTTCACTACACTCACAAAAGAGACTCACAAACAGAAAAAAGATAAACCTCACATGGCTACCTTACATGATCTCACAAACCACACAGACTCACAAAAATAAAGGAGAAAACATCTGCCCCTTTTTTCTTCTCACTACCATACTCTCTCACACCATTCACAGAGCTAACAGAATATGTCATAGATCTCAACCCATTATGCATGTTAACAAATTACATAAAGTAATCAAATTACACTCAAACTCATGCAAATACACATATCAAACATATTGAAATATGACATATAACCATACAACAGAATTAAGCAATCACACACATGTACAAAGGATTACACGAAGATGCACATANAGGATCACACACAAATGTATATGTAGTAACCAGATTTACTCTCAATAAACCTTATTTGAGTCATAACTAGACCCAATGGCAACATTCGCGTCACATCTCTCCTCATCTATCCTCCTATTATCATTCATAGGACAGTCTTTTTCAATCATGTCCAAATTTAGCGTAGTTAAAACGTCTTACTTTTCGCACTTGCCTTGTACTAAAAGTTACCATCTAAAGTTTTATAAAAGCTTTTCATTTCGTCAAATTGAAAAACCACATTTTTTATTAGAAAAACACAATTTAAAATGTGTTGTCATTTCACCAAAAAAATGCACAAAATACAAAATGCAACCAATAAAGACCACAAGGAAAGTACATACATAATTCACACAGAATAGTCAAACAAAACTTTCCTAAGGTCACGTGCAATTCTAATAGTAAAGAAACAGTTGACAACAAATTCATAAAGAATTCAATGCAAATAATTAATAAGTAATTCCTAGGTCTAGCAACAAGCAATGATTACCCATTTAAATTAACTACAATCCTAATGTCATCCCGTATGATGACTTCTAATGCAAAAAGTAAATTATTACCCTACACGATAACTATAACTGCAATAATAAAGGGGAAAAATGATATCGAATGGACCATATCTACTAGTCCGTAAACTAGGAAAGATGCTAATTCGCTGCTTTAGGGATACCAGTATCCACCCCAAAGCTTCCGTTAAGTGTGGCAACCCAAAACGACATCGGCACTCGAACGTCAAAGGATGAAATCGTTCAAATTTCACCGTATTGCTCAAAATTGAAATCGGACAACACCGCATCACGTCGTCGACAACATTCTATCTTTTGGAAGCGTTGTCGAACTCCACTCCATGCGTCGCTATATGCCGGCGCACTTGTTGGAGTTCACACGCCATCTATTCCGCACTGCCTTCGCTTGCACAATCCGATGGTGGTCTTGGTTTTCTCTGAAAGTTTTTGGTTTGGCCGAAAAACGAAAAAATAGATCTGGCAGATTTTGCAAAATTGGGCAAGTTTCTATCCGATTTTCTAACTTCGATTCTGGCCACTTCCAGTCTGTTTTTCACCAATTTTTTTCACAAATTTCTCAACACAACGTGCTCTAATACCTTTTGTTGTTAAAATCCAAGAGACATTTTGATTCAGGCTCAGAAAAATCAACCAAACAAAAACTATCCAACAAGCTCAACCCAAACCAAACCAACACTTTGGTTGCCACAAGTCCTCTCAACCCTACAAAAGAGAAGGATGGTGGTGGTATTAGCAAGAGTATGAAGAAGAAGAAGCAACAATGGTAGAAATCTCTCCCAATTCCCTCCCAAGCCGACTGTCATCTCTCTCTCTCTCTCTCTCCATTTGCTATAATACACCCGCCACAAAAAATAGTTGTAGCATATGTATATAGGTTAGGTTAATTGGGTAATCATTTGGGCCAAGAACTTTACTTTAAATGGACCAATAACCATTCCATTAAATAGCCCATGTACAAGACCAATTAAATGGGCTACAATATCGTCATCTAACCAAATAAGTCCAATTACAACTTGCGCCCTTCAAAAGTGTTGGTCGTTTTTTGATCGAGCCAAGTTTATGGTATCGATAAATTATTCGACATCTATTTTAAATCATTACTTGGATTTATTGAGTATCAAAACCCAACACATTTAATAAGTGATTTGGCATATAATTAAATTGTTATTCACTGCCAGTATTGAGTGATTAAAATGGCTAATAATTGAGTTTTTGGTACAATAGGGAAAGGAACTGAGGCATGTGTTGGCTGCAAAAAAGCAGAGGCACTACCTAGCACTGTTGGAGGTATTAAGATTTGAGGTTCCATCTTAAAAGATCAACTTTGTTAAGAGGAATAACTCAAACTCTTATAAATTGGTCTATATTTTCATATTTATTCGATGTGGGATTCTATCCCTTAACATGTCCCCACAAGATGGTGGCTCGTTTGAGCAGACCAATCTTGAAATTCGTGTGCTCAATTTTTTGAGTCTTAATCGGATCGAATCGCTCATTGGAGCTTAACGGGCTCTAATACCATATTAAGAATTGGGATTTCATCTTAAAACGTCAACCTTATTAAGAGGAATAACACAATTCTTTATAAATTAGTTTATGTTTACATCTTTATTCGATGTGAAATTCTATCTCTTAACAGGAGGTAACGGCTGGGTCGTAGCATAGAGGTTGAGAGAGGAAGAGACTAAGATGGCTACGAAGATTAACATATAACTGGAAGCACAGATGGCACAGTTGAACTCATCAGATATAAAAACATGACAGGCACGGGCACAAGAGTAGGAACTAGGAAGCCACGACGGCTGAGCACGGATGCACCGTCGTGGGAGAGGCGAAAGACACCAAACCAAGCTACATGGACTAGTACCGAGTCATTGAGTTGAGTAGACCGAGTTGTCTGGCCTATCAGCGACGAGACACGACGATGGTGGTACTTCCGTGTTGGCACTTCTGTCTGTGTATAGATTGTGATGCGGTGACCAAATGTTGCCCAGTTTGCTGCTTATGTAAAAGTTGTAGCTATGATAATAAATAAATAAAAACTTAAATAAAGAAATAAAAATGAAAAAAAAAAAATAGGATATAATACCCAAGAACGAGAAAAACAAAAATCGAGTGTATTTTTGATATTATTCCTCCTTTATTTTTCTATGAAAATTTTTCTATGCAACATAGCTTAGTATTGTACTACTCAACTTATCAAATTAGCAATTTACTGGGCTAAACATTTATGAAATTTTAAGTTTTTTTTTTCTTTTCACTACTTGCATTTCAAAGCAAGTAATTTTGTCAAAAGTTGAATCAAAGATATATGTTACATTCTAAAGTAAAGAATAGTAAATGTATCGACAAATTTGAGCGTGTTTATATAAAATTCAGATAAGAATGGATTGAGACTTAAAATTTGCCCTTAAAATGTTTTACAAATTATCATATACCAAGCATGTAGTTTTCTTTGTTCAAAATTTTTTTTAAAAATAATTATTATTATCAAAAGTTTTTAGAATGACCTTTTTTTTTTGTCCTCCTTTGACTATTTTTGATGAAAATGTCCACTTATTAGTTATTACTTTACAATTATCTACTTTTATTTATGTTTGAATATATTTCTTTTTCCTTAAGGTAATAATTAATAGTTTATTTTTCAAAAGTTTTAACAATTTATTATAATTTTGACTAATAAAAGAAATTATTTATTTGAAACTTCCTTTCACATGTTCTAAACTTGGCAAAACATGCATTAAAATGAGAAAAGTATCTTTCTTTATTTAAAATCCACAATACATAAAAATTAGTCCTAAATAAAAGAAGACGCCATTTTTAAACAAACTATCACTTGCAAATGAAGCAACAAATAGTCACTTTTTCATTTAAGAGAGAATTTGATATAAAGGTAATTAAGGTAAAAAAAAAAATGAAATATTCATTTTCTTCTTCCTCCATTTTCCTTTATTACAAACATTCCAATCTCAATAATAAATTGAAATGTGTCTAGTGAACATGAATGTTTAGATTCATTGCAATAATTTTGGTAATTGTAATGATCACGTAATCTATCCATTTTACTTTAGATATTTATCTAAATATATGAATAATAATTATATCATTTGATTTATTATTCTTACGTATTACCCCTAGATCACATTGAATATTTGGAATAATGTAAAATGATTGAAACACCCTTTTCTAAATATACATAAATTCTCAAATCTCATTTTCTACGTGAAAGTTCCATAAAATCACATCACAATATTAATTCAATGGTCATTATTGTATTACCGAGTTCATATTTATCTGTCTACTAGAAAATTCACTGAGGCCATAATCATACCTATGAAATAGGTTATAGATTCCATATAGCGAATATATATTCACCAATTATTTCATTTTGATTCTCAAGGCATGTTGATATTGACCTACTATTTGACCTCGTCCATTGATATCTCAAGTTGATCATCAAATTCCATTAAGGTACTACGTACAATAGTCAAATAAAATTAAATTCATGTGGTCAATTCCATAAATTAAATTTTGCATCGTTCAATTCAAGACATTACAAAGGTATCCCCGCATCATTTGGGATGGGGCCTTACGGGTATCGAGTTGAACGAGTTTTTTGTCATCTCTACTTGCTTTCATTTGGCCTGCATACCATCCATTTGGTTTGATCTGTTTTTTTTTTTACAAATTGGAATTGCCTCTCAAAACAAGTTATAATTTTGAACAAATACAAAGAAAAATTCGGATGCACGTACTTTACACGTGACAGTTGGAAGACAGCAAATGAAAAATACCTTTTCCTTTTGCATGGAATCACATGTCGCATTGCATCTATTTGTACCATTTGCAGTATATATGAAGGAATGCGTTTTTTTTTCTTTTTTAATGATAACTTAATGGCTCCAATGTAGACTCCTTTTGTTCATTTAGTTCTTACACTACAGAACGTGCAGTAAGAATAATGTTATATTTTTTTCTTCACATTAATTGAATATACAAGTACGTAGATTATAATCTCAATAACTGAAATAACTCTTAATATCACATATACATAAATCCGTAAATATGGATATGGAATGTACTTAAAATATAGTGATGCAAAGATGATAATTTTAGTTTCTTTTTGCTTTCTAGTCTTATATAATCAGTCACACACAATTTTTGAACATTTTATTTTATTCTAAATCGACCTAATTCCCATTCAATTATGGGAATGCTATCCCCACAGCTTTGATGACATTCGAATCACCGTGTAGGTGAGCTTGTAGGTTTTTTACACGTGTCCAACAATTCGATATTGATTAACAAAATTAGCGTTAATATTTGGGTTCGAGTAACTAACAATGACCGATACAAAATATTATTTCAAAAATTCTTTTCAATATGAGGTACTCGAGTAGAGTATATATCATGTAGAAATATGAAAATATTTATAGAAATCAAGATGAGATGATACCGTCAAGTAATTATTCGCCAAAAATTAAAAGTACACGTCTCAGCCAATGATCAAGTATGTGTATCGAAGGTAATTAGGTAAAAAATCATCTATCTTACATGGTTTGAATACATACTATGCACGTGGTCTTGGCCTCCAATCGTGTTTTCGACCAAGTAACAATACTCAAATTCCTTGGCTCGGGAGAGCTTCAACGGCTGAGGCACTCTTTTGCTTTGACAATCCTTGGAGATCAAGGGATGAATATTCGTCCCATGACACGTGGGGCACGCAATGAGACCCTCTTACGAAGCGCTCCATGGCAAAAGTAATACCATGTTCATTAGTACAAAGTTAGATAAAAGAGTTTCGCATATAATAGAAGAAAAAATCTAGAATTTAAGGTGTGAAAAAGATTTCCAAAAGTAGAACCGATGAAGGGTATTTTCAAATTTGGTAAGAAATAAAAAACTAAGGCCACAATTTAACGTACCTTTTAAAATTCTCAAGAAGGTTGAAAATGTGGCTTGCCATTTGGCTCTACCACTACAACTTTCAGCACAGCACAATATTTTTTTGTGTGTTCATGATTCGGAGACACGTGCATGAATCTGACCATATGGTGTATCATCAATCTTTGGATGTACAAAATAACTTGTTCTACGTGGAAACCCCAATTGTTATATCAGATAGGGAAGTCCACAAGCTAAGGAACCGAAAAGTTCCATTAATCATGTTCATTGGTGTAGTTACGAAATGGAAGAGGCTACTTGAAAATAGAAATGATCAAAACCATTATCAAACACTTTTTATCAAAACCAATATACATTGTACGTCGAGCACTTTGAATTTCGTATGATATTTTAGTGCAATATAGCTAGCCAAGAGATGAGTATATTGGGCTCGACCTACATAAAGGCATTCGTTCCAAGTTTTAAGCCACTTAAAATAAAAAATTATTTCTTGACGTATAACGAATTGTTTTTTCTCATCTTCGAAATTTTAAATAATGTGTCATATTTTCCAAAAGGAATAAATTGTAAAGTTTTTCAACTGAGAAGTACATATTTATCTAACATTGTTTTGGCACTACATTTTAAATTTGTAAAAAATTGACAATTCAAAATATGCAATTTAAAATTTTTGTTTCGTTACATACATATAGTACAAGGTTTTGAACCCCATTTCCATCCCATGTTCCCAATTTCAACATGAAACACGCAATTACAAGGGAAGGGAGTTTCCTCGAGGACTACATGCTCTTGTGCAAATCGATATATTTTCTTTCTGGTTTTAAAGGTATTTAGTTTATTTTTACTACTTTATCTTTGTACGGGAGATGGTGCCTCCTCATTTATTGTTTTTTTTTCATTTGATGCTATTTAAAGGTCAGGTTTATGTTTTCCTCTCGTATATTCTTGTGAACTCCATTTATGTCATGGTAGGAGCAACCTAACCCCCATTATCTTGTCTTTGTGAAACTTGAAAATCCACCGAAACTGTGATGGTGCATTGCTATTTAAAAAAACCTTGAATACAACATGTTTCTTGGTCTAATTTTCATCACAGTTTTCACCCATCTTGCCAGCGGCGGAGCCAATTCCCTACGAGTCGGCATGGCCTCCTATACTGGCTCTATCGGGATATACAACTTCTACAAATCGCTCGTCGCTTAAGCCTCTAGCGAGCAGTTTGCCAAAAAAAAAATTTTTTGAAAAAAATTTGTTGAGGGGGGCTTTTTTTGTGCTTGACCATTTTTATTAAATTGCCCCAACAGGGCCCGACTGACTTAGTCCGAGTTTGTATGTATACGTATTCACTCTTCACTTCAAAAGGTTTGCCCCAAAATTCCAAATCTAATTCCAAAATCGCGGCAAGCAAAGCAAACCTCAACTGCTCGACTCTCCCTCCCATAGCCAATTGTGATTCCGACAAGCTTCAGCAGCTCAGCTCCGGGCCTCTCCATCATCATATCACAATTGCCTCCACTCCACCACTACATGTCACCGCCGCTGTCTGTGAGTCATCCTCCTCTTTTTTTATGCTATATTATTTTAGAATTTGAACTCTTAAAGTGATTTGTGAACTTCAATGTTGATGATTATGTGTCTAATCTAGAAAAAAGGTCTCCCTATCGAGTCATATGATCATAATATCAGAGATGATGTTAGGATGGCATACTTGGAGAAAGGTCCTTGTCAACCATATGGACATGACGTTCCAAGAAGACGGATAGGGAATGATAATA
>CAIGRB010050059.1:0-31936 GCA_903798255.1 Fraxinus quadrangulata | reverse complement strand
AATCATATATTTTCCAACAATATTATCACCATAGCTTATGAGGAACAACTTTAATTCTTATTTCTTCTTACCGAGTATCGTAACACAGACATTTTTGTCGAATTTTCAAAAGTTTGTCAAGAAACTGAATAAATTCTTTTGGTTTGAAGGATGGCAATGAGTTAGCCATTACGTAAATTATGTAATAGTATAATGCAAACAATGAATATAGAAGTAGAGATTAGATAGTGAAAAGTTCTTCTTCGAAGTGGTATAATAATAAACAAATTATTAAAACACAAAAAAAAAAAAAAAAGTGATGAGAGTAGAAGATGTGTGAAAATTGAAGATAACGATACTGCCTTCGTATAGTTGTAGAAAAAAAAGTTGCAATGTAAGGAAAAATATTTAAGTTCAAATTTGAATTTTAAAATGTAGCGAAATGTAGGGCTAGGCTCGCGTAGTAGCGGCTCGCGAGTCGGTCCATGCGCATGGAGTCATGGACTAGTTCGTTCAGCTCGCGAGTAAACTCATATGAACCATTTGACTATTCGATTTGCGCTTGCAGCTCATCTCCTTGACCACAAACGAGCCGAATCGACAAGCCAACTTATCCACTCGACACCCTGCCAACCATGCACTCAAGACTCCCTTATCAAAACGCTCTACATATCTATTCTTTAGATGTGAAGAGATAACCTCGTGGCATTATCCCATACCCACGTTACAGTACGGCTACACTTTGGAGGAGGATCGACGATGTGGTAGCAGCAATAATTAGCAGATGAAAATGGCTGCATCATCTGCCCTTTTATCATCTCCTCCAGCTCTCTCTTTGATTCTCAAGCGTAAAACCCGTCATGTTACCAATGCCCACCATTCATTTTCTCTATCAAACAACCCAATTTTTGGATTTCCATCCTCTCAGATATCAACAAGAATTTTGAATTCTGGAAATTCATCAAGGGCCGTTTCTCTAAAACCCATAAGAAATTGGAGATTTTCTGCTGTAAATGGAAATTATTTGCTATCAGAAGTCACACCAGAAGAGAATTTGCAAGAAGTAGTCTCCACAAGCGATGATGGTGTTTCTACAGTTATATCAGCTCTTCTTTTCACTGCTTTCATCGGTTTAGCCATTCTTACAATTGGGGTAAATTTCACTTAGATATTATTATTTTTAGCTGAATTTGATATTTGGACAAGGGGTTTGTTATTAATTCTGAATGCTTTGGACTTCTCAGGTAATCTACATAGCTGTGACAGATTTCTTGCAGAAAAGGGAGAGAGATAAATTTGAGAAAGAAGAGGCTGCTAGGAAGAAGAAGAGTAGTAAAAAGGGTAAAATTGGAGCTAGATCTAGAGCTGGGCCCAGAGGTTTCGGGCAAAAGAGTGAAGAATTTGATGATGACGATTATGCAGAGTAAACAAATGTACATTTTGAAGTAAGCTTGCTACAGCCTTTTGCAATTCTCATGGATTAAATGTCATTGTAATAGGGTACACTGATCATTAATTTCGTTGCTTTTTAGCAAACATGAATTTGCAATTGAAGCTTTATTAGTTGGTTTTTAGCTTCAATTCTTTTGCAGTGCTATGAATAGAAACTTTCTTAATTGTTTCTGGAATGATTGCAATGTCAAGACTGCGTGTTGCAGAAATAAATACACGACTTTGTATTGGGTCTATTTAATTCATTCCTAAGGAAAAGGTCAGGGTTCGAATCCTAGGAATGCAATAGAAATTCGTGTGGCGTAAGATGGCTTAGGCTCTCTCAAGATACGTAAGTTAACGGATTGAGCATGGAGGTGGGATCGTTACAGTTCAAATCTATGTTGTCATCAGTAGCTTCTAAAGGTTAATCTTCTGAGTCGATTTTATAAATCAATAGATTTGAATGAGGTTATCTTCCATTAGTCACGAAATGATTGTCTTCTTCAGTAGCTGTAAGTGTAACGGTCTAATCTCAAGTATCCTTTCTTTTGGTAGACTACTTAAGATCTTCTCAACTTGTTCTTCTCATATTACACTATATCAAGGACAATTGATATTCCTCGGAAAAAATATAGAGATGTCTCCTACTTACACATGATATGTGGAAGTTTTGACATAATTTCGTAAGAGTCGTTCAGTCTCTGCGCTATTCGAGCACTAGAACGTGAAGGAAATTCTATGGTGTTGAATAATGGTATTAAGGAAGAACATGTGGTTCTAGCTTGATACCATCAAGAATTCCTTAATAATGTGTGGGGGTGGGTGGACATCATTAGAGATCTCTAGGGAAGAGGATCGGGTTGTTTGAATCAATTCCATCTCCGTTCCAAATTAGAGACTAGGAGGACCGAAATAAAAATCACATTCGTAGAGAAGATAATTCATACATTTGATTATTCTCCCTCTGGCTCAATAGAGCTAGAAACTGTGCCTTTTTCAATGTAAATTTGGCGTCAGCCTTATGATTGTTTCTTGTCACTCCATTCGATCTGAAGCAACTAAATACTTTGGCAACTACACTATCTCAAGCTTCTATCTTGAATAGTTTAATTACCTTGCTGATTTTGGCACCTTCGACCTAACCGCCTCCACGAACAATTTCTAATTTTTTTCTGGACTCCTTTAGGCTCTTTTTCTCTTTTCAACTGCTCTTTGGATTGTTTACAACAGCTCAATCTACAACATGTAAATAAATTCCCATCCTATCTTTCAAAAGTGCGCGATGAGTAGCATTAGATATTCATGATAAGTTAAGACCATGTCTATTGTACTGTCCAATACTGCTAACCAAAAATGCTTCTAGTCGTAAGTGTCTTTTCTACTAATGGTGTCACTTGTACGAGTCGTCAGCCCAAACATTCATATCTGAGGGAGGAGATGAATACTGATAAAAGCTTTAAATAAATAGCAGAACTCTCAAATAATTCTGAAGTTGATTGCATAGACAGACAGAGACCAACATATCGCTTTGATAAATTATTTTAGAAGAGTTCGGTACCAACAACACAACGTCTAAACTCGACTCAGTTTCAACGCTAAATTTTGTGTTAAGGTTGATATTCTTGAGAAATTTTGCTGTTGGCACTTGGAGAATATTTATTTAAGGCAATTTTATAGCAAATTATTTTGTAACGAGAAGATATCTTTGCCAGGAATTGTCCATTTCTAGATGATAATATCAATAAAGAGAAAATTTAAATTTTGTTCATTAAAATATAGTTGTTCAAAAATACCTAGGCAATAAACTATATTTACATAATTTATCGAAATTTAGAGATATTCCTATCACTTATATAACCGCCATTGGACAATTCCATTTGTACATAAATAAATGATAATAGAGGTTGACAACCTCTCACATGCGTGTGAGCCCCACATGATTAAAAAATTCCACCTAAAAAAGTGGGCCCCCCTATCTTAAGTGTTCAGTCATCCTCTATTGTCATCAATTTCGATACATCTAGATTGCCCACCATTTAACGAACCGACCAATTCAGAGGCATCACTATTTCACAAATCTCCCAGAAATAAATAAACAACTAATAAATTCCTCTAAAATCGCATAGTTCTATTAAAGACTTATTTGAGAAATTTTTTGAAAAATCAAAAACTACCTTTTAAAACTAAGAAGCTATGTTCAATTCTGTTTGAAAAAATTTCTTTTCCAGTACCCTTGATAGCTTCTTTAAAAGCTCTTCTTAAAAGTAAAAACCCGACCAAACAAGCCCTAAGCTTCTGATAAGTTCTATTTTAAAGCCCGATTTTGCCGAGGACAATAGTTGAATTCTACGTCCATCTACCAAAACTGGACCATATTTGACCTTTAAATGGTCCCTAATTCCATACAAAATGAAATTCCTCGTTAAATTAGAAAATGAAATCATGGTCAAAACTAAAAGAGCCCAATGGGTACTTGGCCATATAATAAAAATTTCAGATAACAGTAGACGTTATATCCCGGCCATAATTTGTACAGTCACGTCGCAGTGTAAACTACCTTCCTTTCGTCATTTTACAACCTTGGAAGTCATCTTAAAACTGCACAGGCATCGGGAACATTTAACCTCCGAGCCTCAGCTTACTAGAATCTATGTATAAACTTATACTACACAATGTACAGTTTTTAAGTACAGGCAACAAGTTTATTTGAAATCCTCTAATGCCTTCCTCGCAGATAAGGTATTGGCCAGAGCACAATGCCCAGCAGAAATAGAAGGAAGCGAGGTAGCTCAAACTAGCCTCGGTTAGCTGTACAACCTTTTTCCTATGGCATCTAAGCGGAATGAAGGGATTGAGCAATTCTCCTTTCTGCAAAAAATTGAAATAACATGTTATAGTGACATGTTTGACAGGGAAGATAGAACGGTAGGAGTATTGAGGATGAAGATAAAATCTTGTTTACTATGCGTCGAGTCTTGTCCAATACTACATATCAAACATAATTTACACCCATTTCCAATCCTTTAACATCTTTCTGATGTCTATACATAGAAATTGACAAGCACAGTAAAAAGTAATTTACGCCATAAACCATCACGATTCATCCTACCGTTAATGAGGACGGATTCACAGCGTATTTGGCAAAACTTCAAAGTAAAAGTTACTCGTGTAACTTTTAGTTTTCGGACTTGTATATCTTACTTTTTAGTAAAGCAGTCACATATTTTGAAAGTTACCTTACAGTCAAAAGTAACTTGCATATTTCCAAGCTCTAACCAGTTAAACAAATCATTTAGTTTAAAACAAGTTATTTCGCATAAGTATACATTTTTAAGCTTAACCAAACATCCGCACCAAGTACACTTGTCATGAAAATTTCCTTGGAAGCTCAAATATATGAATTCCTCTTGAAAGGCAATCAATATTTATGCACAAGTAAAGGAAAGAAGAACATACCCCCAGCAGCAACAAGTTTCTCTACACGAGCTACGATGTGTTTCCCATATGTGTATTTCTTCAATGCATTCAGATGAACTTTTATTCTAGACAGTATCAGTTCACGCTCTTGGTCGCTACAAGTTTCAAGTACTTTTTGAACAACGTAATTCGCAAATTGATCTTTCATCATAGCCTGGATGTATAAAAATTATAATGTAAAAATATAAGTCTGATTGCACAGATGAAAATTATAGGTTTTCAAGATATTTAATAATTTGATAAACCCTACAGTGGCCAAAAGAGATGAATAATACAGAATAAAGACCCTCAGATCTTCCAATATTTATATGATTCAAATTAACATTCTAAATTCTCTTCCACCAAATTCTAATCAATAATGCTACACCTTGCAAACTTTTTAGCGCTCTAGATTGATTCACGTACTTCATAGGTAGATCAAAATACTTTCTCATCACCATTCGGTCTCATAGAAGACCATAATCAATTCAACCAATGTTCAAAAACGCTTACTTGGATACTGAGGTGTAACCTTCAACAAGAACCAATTAAACAATTCCTCGTAAAAAACCATTAACCATATTGAAAACTCATTATAAAAAGAAGTTAACAAAATTAGAAATCTGACTTGTAAAAAAAAATAGATCAATTTGGTATCAAATAACAAACAATCAAAGATTCAAACACATAACATAATAAAATTGATAAACCACAACTAAAACTAGAAAAACCTAAAATTATTCCAGAAAACCATCAATATACTTGATTCCCTTATGATCCTTCTTGTTACCATCAGTTACCATCCTTTTTCCTCACTGTCCACTTGAAATGGTGTCTTCCCATATTGTCCTCATCAAGATTAGCTTCTTTCCATTGTTTTTTTGCCTTATCATCCACTCGCAATGGCAATGGTGTCTATCACTTTCCCTTAATCATAAATACAGAGGAAAAAAGAAAAACACACAAAAAAAATATAAAAGAGAAAAAAGGAAAGTTTGATTCCTTGGGTCTTGTTACCTACCAGTTGTCTGTCATTGGAAAATTGCAACTTCACTCGGGAGAAAAGCTTATCAAATTTCAGTTGTAGGAGGCTAGGGTATGCTTGCTTCACTTGCTCTCCTCATCCCTCTTCTCGAACTTTCTTAGTGGTTTTTAGGGTTAGGTTGTCTTTAATATAGCTCAAGAAAACCTGTCTTACGGCGTAAGGTTGTGTGCCTAAATAAGTTGATACGTAACCTCTGACAAATGGCACTCAAGACAAGCTTCAAAGCGCTTAATGAAGACTTCAAAATTGAGAAAGAAGTAATATTGATGGAAGTTGAAAGAAGTGTTGCGTGCTATTTAAAATAATGATTGGGACAACACTAATCTAAATTGAGAAAAAGGAAAAGATGGAGTTGAAAGATGCACCAACCAATTATTCCAGACATAGCTAACTCAGAAGCAAATGCAGAAATCGAAAGCCACAACACAAGGATGTCATGAAGTAAAGAGATCACTATATGCAATGGAAGTTCAGTATTACCAACACAGAGCATCAAGAGCTTCCAATAAGAAAAATGTCAGGCTATTAAGAGTCTTATTTATTGCTCTAACTTCTTCACCAAGAGCAGGGGTTAAGTGTACCTTCATGAGGAAATTCTTTATAAATGCAACAATTATATTTAAAATAGCCAAATATCAAACCTGAAGAGGCTCATTTTCATCAGTTGATCCAAGCATCTCATTCACCAGGAGTTGGCGCTCATCAGGATCACCAAAAGCTAAACATTTCTCAACAACATTTGAAGCAAACTTCTGCTGGCTCATTTGAACTATCTTCCCAGCCAATTCCTTGATTATAGTAGATCTTTCGCATGGCTTTCCATGCTCCAGCACATGCTATATAACAAGAAAATGAACAATAATTATCGAAAGCTTTACCTGGACCGAATAAGAACCTATTAATTTCATATAAAGCTCTAATGTAGAAATATGACTGATCAAGTAGCTGGATGAAGAACCCATAATTTAATTCACCAAAAAAAGGCGCAGTTTTTCAGTTTTGCACACAAGTCATCATCACATTAAAAGACTGATTGATAATATTATCATCAAAACTAGGCAGTTGCATCTCCAGAAGTTCTGCAAACTCCAGTTTATTAGAACTACTTCTATGAAGTATAGTTAATTAAACAAGCATCTAAAACAATCATGAAGTAACTATCATCTACTTCAGTTTTGTGCATTCATATTTGGCCGAGGGAACAGGGGTGGACGGTTTATCGCTTGGTGTGACAAATTTGTATTGACCTATAAGCAGCTAACCGGCAAGATGTAGACTTAGAAAATTTTGAGCACGCCAACTCCAAAAAATATTATGAGTAGAGAAAAACAAAAGAAAAAGAATAATGCTATTCATCATCCATAGCAATCATCGGTCAAGGTGGCATTGGGCCCCTGATTCATTATCGAGTGCATTAAAATGTACCACAACTCCACTGGACAGTAAATCAAGGGCTGACTGCTACCTAAACCAATGACGATTATATTAATGATGAATAGCATTACTCAAAGAAAAATGAAACAACTGAAGGATAACTGCTTTCTCCATGGAACAAGCACAGGAGTTCATGTAATAGGGAAAAAAAGGCACTGAAGTGGATGTGAGCAAACTCTATGTTGCTAATGAAATGAGCATGAGAAATCTATACATCTTTAACCTTAACAAAACTTTTGATACAGCATATTCAACTTCAAATATTTCTAAACAAAATTCCGCCATGTAGACACAATGCCAACATGCTAACAAAATTTATGCCGATAAATTAATATCCTCAAAAAAAATTTGCAAACCTGAATGACATAATTGCCATACTGATCCTGTGCCAACATGCTTACGGACCCTAGAATCTCTTCCATCGCTTTACACTGGGTTTTTGAATCCTGACAGTGCTCCAATACTCTCTGTGGAAAATAAAACATCACTATCAATTTTTATTTTTATTTTTATTTTTTTAAAAAAGAGCAAAATAAAATTTGTAAAACGCTTAAGTATAGTAAGATGTGTAACCTGTATCACACGACACCCATATGGATGAGTAGAAAGAGAGACAACTTGGTCAAAAAATGTCGAGATAATAAACTGTATGTGCTCCTCCGGAATGCATTCAATGCATTTTTGGATGACATGGTTACCATTTTGATCACGCACACAACGCATGACTTGTCCATCAAGCTCTTTCACCATTTTGATCTTCTGATCCACATCAACAACTTCAACTGCCTAAGCTTTCAAAGGGTTTACGAATTAGATATCCATAAAATCAGAACTTCTGTTCACTATAGTAGTTTATTATAATAAGTATTCGAATCAAATTCCAAAAGTATCAACGAAAATATATGAAATAGGTACTCTGGAGAAATAACATGTCACAAGGAGGAAGCGTGACCTAGTACAGAAAACAGAAAAGTCGTATAAGATGTAAATCTGATGTTACCTTCTGTATCACCCGACAACCATACATTTGAAGGCTAAGTGTAAGTACATGCCCCAAAAGCTTGCTACCTAATTCTCTTCTCTGGGCTGCCATTCCATGTTCGAAAAACTGGGAAGAAATAAAATTAGTACCAACAAACAAAACAATGGAGTCTAGAAAGGCTAAGAGCTTATCTGTGCGTATAAATGTAGACAATTGTAAATATCAACTAATAAAGGGAAGAAATGCTGGTACCTTCTGGATTACATAATTACCAAACACATCAGTCATCAGAGTAAGAGCTTGAGGAGAAATTTCTTGGAAAACCATGTCCTTCTCCTCTGCTGTGGCCGTTTCAAGTTTTTGCTGTATGAATCGGCTTCCATACTGATCAGCACTGATAACAGACGTGTAAAGGTTAGAAAATATAAGGTTTCAGCAATCATAAGGTGAAAAGACAATTCTTGAGAAATACGTACCTAAATTCAACAACATGACCCGAAATCTCAGAAAGTTCAAAACATTTGGTTTTATTGCTCTTAAATTCCTCCAGCAAAGAGGAAGCAAATCTGTTCTCCAAGTTGTCCAAGTGCCAGGTTCCCATCATACCCCCAGCCACATTTCTCACTCCACCAGGGAATCTCATGTTGAAATCTCCATGTCGCATAGGACTACCAGGTCCTACAGGAGAACTTGGAATAACAGGGGGAGCTCCGGGATACGACAACCCAATGCCATATGCAGGATTACTGTAGTAACCATGAGGATTAGAACCACTGGTCTTTCCAACCAATGGAACACCATATTGTGACTTTTGTGGCGATAATTGGGTGCCAAGATAAGCTTTCTGAAGCAAGTCCATGTATGAATTACCCATGTAGCTTCTATCTGCAGAAGGGTCACTAAGAGCTGCAGCATACTCAGCTGTCCTCAAGTACTGAAGATACACTGGATCAATGAAAGGTGCCTGCAGCACACTACCAGCCATCTGATTTCCCATTCGGCTGAGGTTCTCTTCAGAGTTAGCAGTGCCAAGATTTGATCCCCCCAGCATCCTTGAGTCCATCCCAGGTACGGCCATAGCAGATGCAGCAGCAGCATTCTCAAATAGAGGTGGCAGATTAGAGTTGCCAAGTTGGTTTGCTATTGGACTCACGGGATAGCCATTTAAACCATAACTTAAATAAGATAAATTTGGACTATCCAAATGATGATATTGAGAGGCTAGGCCGCTGCCGCCACCACCATTAACAGCTGATGTAGAAGACCCTTTCAGGTATGAATTACCAGTTCTGTATAGCTCAGCTTGGAAAGAGGAGTTGCTGATATCCAACTCACCACCATTGCTCAAACCAGGGATAGAAGGCATTATTTTCGTCGACTGAGGTACAGAAGTCATATTGAACTGCCCAGTTTCAGATTTCTTCGGAAATGCACGCTGATTCGTGTTATTCTGCCCTCCCGGCAGACTGAAGGGGTAATTTTTTTGGTCATCAAAATCTTGGTCAATCCGAGAAGGCAAATGATTGTCCTCATCCAGCACAGTGTTTGAAAGGTTCATGCCTGACAAAGCAGCTACCAGATCTACAGACCCATTTGGGTGGGAAGATATGACATTAAATGAATTGGGACTGTTAATGCTTCTCTTTTCTGAATTGCCTACCCTACCTCCTCCAATAGGGGTAAGGCAAGGACTAGGAGCCCTTGCAATGTGCTGTGGATCAGGTGTAGAGCTTCTAGACAAGGAAGCACCCAAAGCAGCAGCATAAGAATATGCAGATGAGCTCTGAATATTTGAAGTAGAGCGCAATGGGTCTGAAGCTGTCAAATCTTGACGGATGTGAGGAAGCTTAGATTCAGCTAAAGCTAAGGTATCAGCATTCTCATCAAATGTATTACGGCTTGCGGGGCGAGAAGGGTGTCTAGGTATGGGAGTTGCACGGTTCAAGTCATCCTGCACAGATATCAAGAACTAAGATCAACAAAGAACGCCGTGAAAGAAATATGCATTCATCTTCACAACGGGAAAGGGAGAGTTTAAAACAAATACCAAAATTATGACTTTCCATGGCTATGACATGATTGGGAAGGAAGGGCAGAACATACGCCAAATTACATTACAGCCGAAACTAAGGTAATCAGTACTATTTTTATCTCTTTGAACTCAATAGGAGTCTATTGTAGAGATAATATAGATCACATAAAAGAATGTGATAACTCAAAATGAGAAGGATGCATATAAATGACTCCAAGAAAACCTAACTGCAGAATTATTAACTGAGTTCAAAAAAAATATTATCCTACAACGTATCGCATGCAAGCCTTGGGTAGATTACATAACACTTTCTCAACAACTTAAACCAAGGAAGATCGTAATCTCGAAGTTTAAGCTTAGATTTGGATTGATGGAGTCAGAAATAGATCACCCAAGGCTAATAACATGACACATTTATCATTAGTGAAAACAGGAAGCATATATTTATAAACAATGCACATGATATTTTACAACACAAACAATAACAGAGTGCACATTAATATTTTCGAAGAACAGCACATAAATTCTTAGGTTATGTATAAATTGATGCATAAAATTGCTATCTTTTCAGTATTATAAACAGAAAAACCATAACGTATATATCTCTCCGATATAGGAAGAGGCAAATGAGAACTATACATTGATTCAAAAATTGTAAAATGGAGGAGCAAGTTTTAACTATACAGACTCGTTTCAACCAATTAACTGAAGTACCAGATAGAATTAACAATGGACTTGTGGTTCACACAAGTTGAAAATTTTGAAAAGGAACAGCAACTGAAAAGAATTTATGGGCCTCATAGAGAAATAATAGCAGAAAGTGCATAAGGGTTGAGGACATAGCTAGAAGCCAGGCATTTTAAGGAGAGCTCTGCCCATTTAATAAGTCTTTTCAAGTAATTTATGAGCAATAAGCTATCAAAAAAACTACCGGTTGAAATTAAAAGGAAGGAGCTTCACCTTTCATTACCTGGACCTTTTCATATGTATGAAATGAAGGTTGAAGTAAACACCATTACAACCTTTATGAAGAAAATTATTCTTTAGCTACAGAACTTGTCCTATCTACTCTTCTTATTACATCACTCACAATAGATCCCCATTAGACACACAATTTTGGTACAATTTCATGTTCAACAAGCATTGCCAAACATGAGACTAACGTGAATGTTCCTGTCACTTAGAAATTGAAAGTGGGATACAATAAATACCAAGATTGTTTTCAACAGAAGTATACAGTTAAACTATGAATCAGCACCTAACTAGGAGTGTGCAAATTATCAGATTCGCAAAACAAATAATTAAATAAATGTAGAGTATCTCGGAAACTGAATGGAGAAATGAGTTCAAAATGGATTTATATTTTGGTATGCCAATAGAATAATCATGCTTTAAGTCCATAGGTAAGATATAAGTTAATAGCAAAGTAAAACATCGCAAAATCTAGAGATTTACTTGGCAACAAAGAGCAGATATTTTTCTACCCTATATCTGTGATTTGTGTGGCCAAGTATACAGCATATTGCTGAACCCACTCAGCAGGGGACTCGGCCTAAATTTCACTTCTTATAGTACAATGAAAAACTATATAAAATTATTAAAATAGAGCATAAATTCATAACCTAAAGAAATATTTGAGACAACCTACGAGTGAAACACAGTTTGTGAAGTTTAGTCACAAAAAATTATCCAATCCATAGGCAAAAACTATAAATCGACACAGACAAGTATTATTGTCAAGCTTAATAATTGTAACACTGCACAGAAAAGGTACTACCAAATTTGCTAATAATCTTCCAGAACATTCGTAAAACAGATTATTTGTCAATAGGTATATAGACTTCATTGTTCAGGTAAAAAATCCAAAACAATGCCAAGGATCAAAACATAACACTGCAACTAAAAAATTGTTAATCTGGAACTGCAACTTAGAAAAGAAAAATAGACTTGAGCAACAAAAGTGTTTCAGTCTCAGAGAAGATAAATAAATAAATAAATAAAAACTCCAGGTAAAAGGTTTAAAAAAAACCTATATGATAGACAAAATTTATGCAAGCATTCACCTGAAATATTTCAGCAAGGCTCTTCTGTTTAGCACCTAGTCCTAATCCAGGCAAACCGATCAGCCCATCACCACCCCACTCCACGGCACCCTTGGCTTTATCCATCTCATTTTCGCTCTCTGGCTTCTTAGAATTGAACCCTGGTGGCATTGTGAACTGTCTCCCTCCACTACTATCACTCCTATTAACCTTCCTTCCATCCCCAATTGCAGAACTCCCTCCTTGTAATCTCTGGGCAGACCGCCAATCCTCCTTGGATAACAGAGGTGGCGGCAGCCTTGGGTTCAGATTGACATTTGAGTAATAGTAAGAAGAATATGCCGGATCCGACCTAAGTTCCTCATCTGTCATGAACCCATTACCACTCTTATTCCTAGCAATTTCAGGGAAGGCCATTCCACTGCTGCTGCTGCCACCAACATCACCGTGTTTATACAACCCACCGATTGCCTTCAACGAACCCTCGACAGTAGGTGGAGCCGATCCACTCCTATACATATTCAGTTCATTTTCACGTGCATCAACATCTTGGTGCCGCTGTTCACGAAGCAAGAAACCAATCTCCTTCTCCAACTCATCACCAAAGGAATTTTCATTGTTTCTGAACATTGGTCTCCGATCAAGTTCAGATAACATTTCTTACACAACACCTAAATCCTCCTTCCACCGAGGATATTTAAAATAATCCCACCAAAACGCACAAACCCTAAAAGCCTTAGAAAGCTCTCAAGAATACAGCTTTTATTCTAAAAACTAAACCTACAAAACCTGCATGTGCAACATGAAAATCAAGCTTTGAGCTCATAAAAACCAATTCTTTTTCAATTGAGCTTCATGAAATTCCAATTTTTGATGAGAAAACTAACAAACACCATGATGATACCCTAAAATTTCACTTTCTTTCAGCATAAAATAAGAACCTGTAGGCCTTCTTTATTCACATTGAATTTCGAGAAAATAGCGAAGGGAGTGTGTTCTGATTAAAAATTATAAAAGTAGAGCCGAGTAGCGGAGAGGGGTTTGAGGGTTTATAGAGGAGAGTAACGAGAGAGAAGCTTATGAGATATATATACGAGTGATCACACAGCGGCGTATCGATCTTTCAAAGAACCCTAAGGGTTTGTCGCTATTATTATGCTACAAAGAGAGATAGAGGCGACCCGTTTCGTCCCTTTAAAATTATAATTTATTTTTTCTTGATTTATTTGTATTTTTAATAAAATAATATTATACATAATTCAAAAAAAAAAAATTTTTTATTTTTAATCACATATTTTTTAAAACAAGAAAAAAAAATTTCCACCATTAAAATTATAAATAATGGGGTCAAACGTGGGCAAAATACAATGACAGGCTTCCTTGTTATGTATTATACTAACCAGAAATAATTTTGCTGGCTTTTAATTTTATTTTTTAGTTCCATTTTTTAAAAATTTATTTTAAATTGTATTCTCTAAATAATTTTACACTTAAAAACTAAAAAAAAAAATCCTTATTTTTAATCTGACAAATTTTATTTTTAAAAAAAAAAATTACTTTTACAAAGTGTATTCTCAAGACGGGACTCAAATGATGACTAATTTCACTTTATTTTTGGAGCTTGTTTGATTTCATGTCTTTTTTACTGTCGTAATGACACTTGATAACATTTAAATAAGTCAATTTTGACCTTCTACTTTTTTACTTTTGAGCTAAGCCCATGCCAAGATAAGTAATTTCTGTAAAGAATAGGGTTATCAAATTGATTCACTTATGTTACATCAAGTTGTTTGTTCAAGACAATCAAGAAGAAGAAACAAGAAAAATGGAAAAAGTAGTCAAAGAGCCTCTTTGGGTTTCATTTTTAATTGCTAAATTTTACTTTAAAAAAAAAAAAAAACGAAGCTATAGGCACATATTGGTTGATATTGTGTGAGGTGACAAACATTTTTGTTATTGATTTTAATAATACTAAAAATAACATATTGAATGACAATTAAGATGTAAATTGAATAGCAGAATTCTTTAAAAATTGAGCAGATGAGTAATTGATAAGTTTATATCATTTATGAATTTTACGAAATATATGATTAAAATTAATATTTGACCAATATATATAATTATTGACTTTAAAAAAATTATTCTTGAGCTTTTGACTTCGGGGTTAGATAGCAAAATTAGTTTTTGGCATTATTAACCCATATTTGTAGTTTAGCCCAAAAGACCAAGGTCAGAGAGATTTAGTCAATGGTTTACATCTTAACTGACCTAAGCCTAAGCAACAAGTCCATCACAAATTGACTCAATTGGTATGTGTGAAATTTTGTTTCCTTTCTATATTGACACTTTTTTATAGGATGAAAAATCTCCCTCGGTCGCTCATTTTATGTTAGTCACTCAACTTACCCTATGTTTGATGATCATTATTTTGAAAAAATTGAATTTTGAATAGTAAATTTTTTAAGAATATGTGGCTACAAAATAGAAAACAGTTCAAGTTTACATGCAAAATATTTTATTATAAATGTACGATTGAAAAATGAGTATACGAATTAAAGAGTTTTAAAATAATAGTTGTCAAACTGAGGGCTTAGTTTTATTTCAATTTGGACCTTTTTTGTTTTAGTTAAGCCACCGCATTTTTGACGTAGTTTCCTTATTTTAGGGATTTGGATGGTTATCCTAAAAATACTAGACTTTTCATTCAGTTTATTATCGATGGCTACCAAGAAGTAGATATTCTGCTGTTGGATCTAGTGGTGGCAACCGAGTCGAGCAGCTTCAAAAAGACGAGCCCGAGCGGCGAGCCGTTTTTAATGAGCGGCTCGTTCAATTTTTTTTTTTAAAGGTCTANATGCCAAGATAAGTAATTTCTGTAAAGAATAGGGTTATCAAATTGATTCACTTATGTTACATCAAGTTGTTTGTTCAAGACAATCAAGAAGAAGAAACAAGAAAAATGGAAAAAGTAGTCAAAGAGCCTCTTTGGGTTTCATTTTTAATTGCTAAATTTTACTTTAAAAAAAAAAAAAAACGAAGCTATAGGCACATATTGGTTGATATTGTGTGAGGTGACAAACATTTTTGTTATTGATTTTAATAATACTAAAAATAACATATTGAATGACAACTAAGATGTAAATTGAATAGCAGAATTCTTTAAAAATTGAGCAGATGAGTAATTGATAAGTTTATATCATTTATGAATTTTACGAAATATATGATTAAAATTAATATTTGACCAATATATATAATTATTGACTTTAAAAAAATTATTCTTGAGCTTTTGACTTCGGGGTTAGATAGCAAAATTAGTTTTTGGCATTATTAACCCATATTTGTAGTTTAGCCCAAAAGACCAAGGTCAGAGAGATTTAGTCAATGGTTTACATCTTAACTGACCTAAGCCTAAGCAACAAGTCCATCACAAATTGACTCAATTGGTATGTGTGAAATTTTGTTTCCTTTCTATATTGACACTTTTTTATAGGATGAAAAATCTCCCTCGGTCGCTCATTTTATGTTAGTCACTCAACTTACCCTATGTTTGATGATCATTATTTTGAAAAAATTGAATTTTGAATAGTAAATTTTTTAAGAATATGTGGCTACAAAATAGAAAACAGTTCAAGTTTACATGCAAAATATTTTATTATAAATGTACGATTGAAAAATGAGTATACGAATTAAAGAGTTTTAAAATAATAGTTGTCAAACTGAGGGCTTAGTTTTATTTCAATTTGGACCTTTTTTGTTTTAGTTAAGCCACCGCATTTTTGACGTAGTTTCCTTATTTTAGGGATTTGGATGGTTATCCTAAAAATACTAGACTTTTCATTCAGTTTATTATCGATGGCTACCAAGAAGTAGATATTCTGCTGTTGGATCTAGTGGTGGCAACCGAGTCGAGCAGCTTCAAAAAGACGAGCCCGAGCGGCGAGCCGTTTTTAATGAGCGGCTCGTTCAATTTTTTTTTTTAAAGGTCTAGGTATAGTTTAAAAAAAATAGGCGAGCTCTCAAGCCGAGCTCGGCTAGCGAACCACGAGCTCGTAGGTCGAGCCGAGCTCGACCCACAAGTAACGAGCACGAGCCGAGATTGCCATCTCTAGTTGGATCACAATACAAGATTTTCGTTGTGGTAAGTGAAGATGAGAGCTATACTGCGTAGATGGATTTTGATGATGTTTTGTTGGGATTTGATAAAATGCCCACAACTTGGACAACAGAGGAGAAGCAACGGAAGGATCGAAAGGCACTTCGCATATTCATCTTCATCTTCATCTATCTAACAACATTCTTCAGGACATTTTGAAGGAGAAAACAACAGATGTATTGTGGTTGAAACTAGAGCAATTGTGCATGACCAAAAGTCTGTCCAGCAAATTGCATCTGAAGCAGAGACTTTATTCTCATCGCATGGCACAAGGTGGATCACTGGAAGATCATTTGGCTATGTTTAAGGAGATTGTCGATGATCTAGAGACGTTAAAGGTAAAATATGATGGAGAGGACTTGGACCTTAATCCTGTTGTGCTTGCTACCTAGTTCGTTTTCATTGTTTAGGGACATGATTCTGTACAGTCATGACACACTCACCATTAAAGAAGCATATGATGCTTTGTTCTCAAATGAGAAGCTGAAGTATCTGGTTGAAGTTGGTTCTAGAGGTAATGAAACTCTTGTGGTTAGTAGTGATTGGTGAAGGGGCAAGTCGATGAAGGATTTCAGTAATAGGGTATGCTGCAAGAAGAAGGGATACATCAAAAGGGATTGCAAGAAGTTGCAGGGTAAGGGTAATTCCGTTGCAAATCGTGGAAGGCAATCAGAGGCTTCAGGTGAAGCTGACATCGTAGAGAATTTTATAAGTGATGGAGAACTTCTAACTATATCTGACGTGGAATTCAAGCCTGAAGAAGAGTGAATTTTGGATACAGCTTGTGCGTTTCGCATGAGTCTTAATCGGGATTTCTTTGAATCATATGAAACGGTGAAACAAGGTGCCGTTGTTATGGGAAACAACGAATCTTGTCGGGTAGCTGGTATTGGGAAATTCATATTAAAGTTTGTGGATGGAATAATCAGAACACTTGGCCAGGTTCGACATGTTCCAGACTTGAAGAAGAATATTATCTCGCAGAGTACCCTGGATTCGAGAGGGTACACGTTCTCTGGTGCAGGTGGAGTCTTGAAGGTGCGTAAGGGTGTTCGTGTTGTATTGGAGGGGCGGAGAAAGTCCTAGTTATATCTTGTAAGGTCGGGCAGAATTAGTGAAGAAACATCAGCATAGGTTTGGTACCGTAGTGGAAATACAATTTGGTACAGTACCGTTGGGAGTTGGTTCTTGATCTATTGTGGAGAATACCGTAGTGGAAATACAGGTTGAAGAGTTCATTGTGTTTCGTTGCAGTCGGACTTATTTTTCCAGGTGAAGAAATTTTGGAGTTTCGTTCGTTGCACCGAAATTTGTGTCAAGGTGGAGCTTATTGGGTTTTGTGACCCAAATTTGGTCCAAATTGGATTTAGGGTTTCACATTTTGGAATATTGGGCTTGAAAATGTCAAAATAGAGTCCAATAAGGAAAAAAAGATGAATTGACGTCGCGGACGATCGATCGACTCACATTCGAGCGAGAGGAGCAACATTGGAGTAGAAACCTGGTCGCTCGCTTGTCGCTGAGCTGTCGCTCGCCAACCTCGAGCGACAGGCCGCATATGTCTTTTCTTATTTTTCGGATTTTTGACCTAATTTCTTAGTTTTAGGATTTTGGACGATTCTCCTATAAATACTAGGCTTTTCATTCAGTTTATTAGACATTTAGTTGCTGAATTGTAATATTCTCTCCATTAGTTGTCAATAAAATATTCGGTTGCTTTGCCAATTATCTTCTTCTTATTTGCTTTCTTTTAATCTTGTTTTTCTTTGTGCGATCTATACTTCATATTGCGTCATATCACCCCCTCAAATTCCTAACAGAACGATCACCCTTCAAATTGATGATTTCAAGCATAAAGAGGAATGTACTAGACACTTTACAACAACATGCATGATTAGTAAAAGCTAGATGTGGCCATAAGAGAGAGTAGTCATTATTTTTACACAGTGTTCCATGTCTTCAAACGTTTTTTAGGTCGGCCTAACCCCCTCCCAAGTATTTTTTTCCCCTTCTCTATTAATCAAACATGCTATCTAATATGGTCGAACCATTAACAAAACCTTAAAAAGGTTAGTAAGCATTTGTAGTCGAGGCTATTTTTTAAATATAGCCATGTAATACTACCATAATTATGAGGCATTTTCTTTTAATACTTGGTTTTTCCCATATCACTTTTAAGAACTAAAATGATTTTAACTTGTTTGCAGAACGAACCTTTTTATATTTCCAAAATTTACCTTGAACAACTTGTGCACAATCTCCTCCTCAAAAGGTTTATAAAAATTCAATACAAACATAAACTTTTTCAACTATTTGATAAATGTAATTTGTTCTCCCGTCTTGTTTATAAAATTATTTATCGAGCTCATACCCTAATGCACTTCAAGTCTCTCATATGTTATAAGCAAAATTTTATCATAGGTTTACCAATTGAAAATAAACTCTAAAACTAGTAAATTTCACAATTTTTTATTCAAGAAACTTGGTTTCAAAATTTAATTAGATTCGCATTTCAACAAATTCGAATTAATCACATAAAAGGGACAATGAAATTTTACACTCCCTACTTAAAGAAGATTTTTTAAATTGTAATCAAATTTCGATAAATTCATTGCTTCATAGCGAAATGAGTTCTTTAAAAATAAAGAGTTCCTTAAAGATAATCTCATCTCTCTTCACTTCCCAATAATAATTTATTAAAAGAGAAGTGGAAAACTGGAAATGGAAAACAAAAATATCATGCAGACTCTATCATGGGAAGGAAGGATTAAGAGGAAGTCAGCGGGCATTGGTTGACAAATTATATTGCAATCAGCGCCTCCGTCATCAAGGAAAGGTATTTAGTGGATATATAGTCATATGGATATAGTTAGTTCTTCTTCTTAATCACGTTTAACAGTCAAATTTATTGTTCTAATATATTGAATAATTTAGATAACTTATAGCTAAAAATGTAAAAATGTTGGACCCATCAGTATCAAGGTGATGAGACGCGTAAAAAAAAATACATTGATATATCTTGTGCTGTATCGATTGTGTTGGGCGACTTATGATTCGTCTCACTAGCTACTTTGATGGGCATAGTATAAAAAAAATATACATCAAAAAATCAAAAACTATTTCAAAGAAATGAATTTTTTTTAAAATAAAATCCTATAGGTTGGTCCCAACTCAAAACGCATCATTTTACACTTAAAAATTTTAAATTCGTTCTAAACTAGCCTAGTAGGCATAAAGAATATGTTCATGGTTAGATTGAGGCCATCCTAACGAATCATTCTAAGACGAAGTAGTACACGTCGAATAATTGACACATTTAATCAGACAATAACAACGTGACTATCTTGAATGAGTTGTTTTGTATATAACTGTTGTTTATAAGTTTCCTTTTAGCATTATTTGCTTGATCATTTCTTATTGTCGACTTCCGGTTAATTAGTAATTAGTGCTCGAAATATAGCTGACGAATTAGATTCCCTTTTACTGAATTCATATGAACCCTAAGAATTTGTACTATGATCGACCAGCCAGCTATATTTTCCTGCAGTGTAGTACAATTTTCCAAAAGTCAAAGCTGTACTACAATCTAAATATAGAAGAACGCCTTAATGAAATTGACAGCCTCTAATAAATATGTACATAAACTATTGCAAGAAATTAAGAACAAACTATTCATGGCTTCTTCAAGATTTTTGACTTCAGCTTCCTTCATCATATTACTCATATTATTCCTCCATATTTCCAAGATCAAGGCTCACGGCGGTGGCCACGACGATGATGGCGGCGGCGACCACGTAGATTTGCACTCGAAAGGGCTGATTCTTGTGAAAGTATGGTGTCTGATAATCCTATTTGTGAGCACATTTGCAGGCGGGGTATCCCCATATTTCTACAGATGGAACGAGAGTTTTCTTTTGCTGGGCACTCAATTTGCAGGGGGTGTTTTCTTGGGCACATCTTTAATGCATTTCTTGAGCGATTCAGCCTCTACTTTCGGCGATCTTACGTCAAAAGAATATCCATTTTCTTTTATGTTAGCATCGGCAGGTTACCTTTTCACCATGTTGGGAGACTGTGTTATAGCGTATGTTGTGAATGGTGGTGAAAGAGAGGCTAGAGTGGAAGTTGAAGGCGGCACAGCGGTGGCGGATGAAGGCGGAAAAGAGGTGGGAATGAATGTTAATCCAGCTTTCGTAAGGACATCATCTGTGGGGGATACTATACTTCTTATTCTGGCATTGTGTTTCCACTCAGTTTTTGAGGGCATTGCTGTTGGAGTTGCAGGTAAACCACTACATTCAAATGAATCTCAATGCTTTTATAGCACATTTGGTAGGTTACATCGCTGTTATGCGTATTATAATGTTACAACGTGTTTAGTAAAGTAGAAATGAAAATATTAAATAAGAAAAAAAAAGTTTGAGTTCTTGTCCATTGAACTATCCACCATATACAAACATGCCGTGAATGCACCATCAAGTTAAAAGTTTATTCATTTTACAATTTCATCCAATTTAGCGTTGGCTGCTAAACATGTGTACTAAAATTGTCATGTCGGTACCATGAACTAGACAAAATTAACGAAGAAAAACAATTTGTTAACTAAAATTTATCCATATATTGCTCAATTTAGTTTAGTGTTGGCTACCGATCACATCTTCTATAATAAACGTTAGATAGTTAAGTTGTGGACCCTAAACCGTAATTATTTTCAATCCATGGAATTAGTACGCGGATTGAGAAAGTGAAGCTAGATAAGATAGGTTTGCGATTTTCTCTTGTAAACTTATTTTTATTATAGTGAGTTATTGTTTAGGAGGAAGAGAAGGTAGTCTCAAATTTTTGCGAACATTTATAAATCTTGTGTCTTTATTTATTTTCTGTTATATAATCAGGGTTTCTAATTTTCAACATAAACAACATTAGGTATAAGCCTATGTATCTAGTCATAGCTTAGAATTGATACCCTATTTAAAAGCTAGTCAATTATGCCTTTTAATTTTAGTATCATGTATCGAACATGCAACTTTCATGTAAGCATTCCTTGCACGATACTCAACACAGACATTGTTTCAGATACAAAGTCAGATGCATGGAGAAATCTTTGGACAATTTCCCTTCACAAGATCTTTGCAGCCATTGCAATGGGAATTGCACTTCTAAGAATGATACCCAAAAGGCCATTCTTAGCAACAGCAGCTTATTCATTTGCCTTTGCAATTTCAAGCCCAGTTGGGGTTGGAATTGGCATTGCCATAGATGCCACTACACAAGGGCGCACAGCTGATTGGATATACGCTATTTCAATGGGACTTGCTTGTGGGGTTTTCGTTTATGTTGCTATAAATCATCTTATAACAAAAGGGTTTAAACCACAGGAAAATTGTTATTTTGATACCCCATTTTTCAAGTTTCTTGCTGTGCTCATAGGAGTGGGTGTAATAGCAGTTGTTATGATATGGGATTAGTGATCACTTTTAAGTGCTGAAAATTGATTTGTGCATCAACTCATTCCTATTTGAGCTTGTATTGAATAAACACATTTTATAATTGCGGTTTGTAGTCTGTATATGTGTGCTTTTTTGTGATGGAATCCATGTTGATCGTGAAGGAATATCCATGTCGGTTGATATAGAAAAAATGAAATAAGTTCTTTCATGCATACTTTGAGCAAGTAGTAGTTCAAAAAAATGGTTTGAGAAAGGTTGTTATTGGATCATTGTCACGTTGTCCAATGTTTAAAACTGTGTTCTAACATATTCCAATTTTATTGGACAATATGATATTTACTCCATTATTACATAAAATAATGATTGTCTAGACTCTAACTGAATTACTATTCGTGCAAAATTGATTTGAGTAAACGTGATATGGGATTAGTGATCACTTTTAAGTGCTGAAAATTGATTTGTTTGAGCTTGTGTTGAATAAACACATTTCATAATTGGGGTTTGTAGTCTGTATATGTATGCTTTGTTGTGACAGGAATCCACGTTGATCGTGAAGGAATATACATGTCGGTTGATATAGAAAAAATTAAATAAGTTCTTTCATGCATACTTTGAGCAAGTAATAGTTCAAAAAAATGGTTTGAGAAAGGTTGATAACTTATTCCAATTTTATTGGACAATATGATATTTACTCTATCGTTACATAAAATAATGATCATCTAGACTCTAACCGAATGGTATTATTCATGCAAAATTGATTTTGAGTAAACGCGATATTCAGATTTAGTTTTTGTTGCATAATGGGGGGAGGTATGAAAATACAACCACTTTCCTATTAGAACGAAATGAATTCATGAAAAATCTATTGAAATACTCTGGAAATTCATAGTGTTAAGAGTAAATTATGTCATTTTTACAATGATAGAATATATATTTCTTTACACGCTTCAACATATTCTTTATTTGTAGCTCTTTATTTTACTTTTTCAATAATTATTTATTATTTTTTAAATAATATAAATTTAGAGTGGATTTTATTTGGAGCAAAACTCCCTCTCTATTCTAAAAAGTTAATTAAAGAGCATATTGAAGCACAATTTCAAAGATTAACTTCCTTAAAATATAGTGCATTTATAGGTAAAGAGTCTTTTGAAAACAATTTTAGTGAGCACAAATTAGATAAAATAATCAATGTTAGTGCACTAAACTTGCTAAAAATGTTGGTGAGATGGATGCAATTCATGGGACTAAAGAGGTTGGGCCACCTCTAAATGATTGAAGCTGAAAATAACTCGTCCAAGGGAAATATCTAGCTCAAAATATTCGTGAGAATAAAATCGGCTTTTTTAGCTTCACTGTGGATAAATTTATAAATTGTCGAACTTTATTTTCGATATCTACATAGATCCACACGTACTTTTCGCGTATCTATCACTCATTTCTATTTATTTATAAATTAAATCCAAACAAGGCTAATTGAGTGGAGAAATGTACAAGTGAAACAAGAAGACAAGGCACACTCTTCGAGTAGCTCCTAAGTTATATTCTTTTGGCCTCAAGATTATGCAGGGGATGCGTTTGGTATTTGTATGTGGAGATATAGATGAAATTTTGGACATATTAGGCCTCATTGATAGACGGTCAATCAAGCATGGACAAACTTTGAGTCAACTAGTGACTCTAAATTAGACAACGATCCTACCAAATATTACACGCAGCGTATGATGAGCATGAAAGTGTCGCACGAGATATAAATTTAGTACTCTTTACCTCACTTTTTTCTCGATCGTTTATTTTTTACTTTTGTGTTTCCATTAGTTTGAGGTCATATCTTATATTTTATCGTAAACAAATAAATATTCTGACCTTATAGTAGTTCAATTTAATTTTATTTATTTATTTATTTATTTAAAAAAAAGAAGAAGAAGAAGACAAAATGGATAAAAACTTGTCCAAGGACATTATTGATTTCAGTAATGAACCTAGTCAAGATGATGCATGGATTGGCTGGTGCCATTTGTTTCAAAGACATTATTTATTGGGTTATATTTTACTAGAAAATATAGTATTCAATAACTCCATTTTTTACAGAGGCTTCTATTTTGTTACTAGAAAATATAGTATTCTTGGAGATGCTGGCGTTGGGGATGATTTGGGAAATTGGGGTTTTGGGTTTGGGTTTTTTTTTTAATTATTATTTTCTTGTGGTATTCTTGTTTAAAGAAGAGTGAGGGTATATGGATATTTCATTTCTTGTTTTGTTTTCTTTTGGGAAATATGGTTTCACGTTACAGAATTTGTAATCCTAGTTTGTGTTGACTTAATTGCAATTCATGTTGGTATATAGATATTTGCTATTCAGATGAAATGTAATTCGTATTTTCTCTTTATAACTGTGTAATGTAATCTCATATGTATAAAAGACTAGGGCATACATCTTTCCAATTTCTAAGTTGGGTTTGATTTGTGTTATTCAACTTCAAAATTACTGCAACATCAATCATGTGATGTGTTTGTGTTAGTTATATACATTTTGTGAATTTTATATTTCATATGAGGTTTTATATGAAAACATGAATTTGGTAATGTGCACACTAAGAATAATTGTGAATCATTAAATATATATTACTCTGTCAATCCACAATCAAAATTGTGTGAGAATCAAGTATCAAAATCCAGTATCGTCTAAAAATAAGTGCAGATTTAAAATTTATAACAATTTTGCTTTATCCAATGATATAAAACAAAACTAGGAGCTCGACAGACGTATGTTATTTCGAAATGTTTGATTCTACAACACAGCAATATATTACATGGATTGCATTTTGGGATATGTTCTTAGATTCAAAATGAATTTGGCTATTACATATAACACAATCATACATACTTTTAAAATAATACTTTCATGACTAGAAAGTTTCTCCAGTCCATTCTAAGCCCATGTTTGAGCCATATTATTTTTTTCATTCTTATTTTTGTACTCATTTTCAACCACACATCTTTCAATAAAATATTATTTTTCATTACATCAATAAAATACATATTCTCCATCAATCTACTATTTCAGAATATATTTTTCCAAAATAATGTGGCTCAAATACACCCTTAATGTAGCATGATTTCCGCTTGCTAACCTTTAAAATTGAGGTTTCGAGTTACTAACCTATTTAAATCTTGTTCCTTGCATAACAGAAATCGTCAGTCAAAAAATTATAAAATTAAGTTTTTTGTAAATAATTATCATGTCCTTACCAGGAAATGCATTTTTTCTATCAAAAGCACAAATTAAAATACTAAAATAAAACATATGGAACAAAAAGAGAAGGAAAATGTGAAAAATATTAGCAGAGTCTTTTGAATTTAATACGATAAAATTAAGGATAATTACAGCAGCGGTACCAAATATTTCATTTAATAGCAGACTTTGCCAAAACCTTTAATTAGTGTCACCCATGGTACAAAACCTTTTATTTTTGTCACCAACGGTACCATCCCTTTCCAAATGCCCGCAGCTGAAGTCCAAATGAATGGTTTCTATTAGTTTGACCGTTAGTTTGATAAAGTTATGAAATTAGATTCATAACTTTATCAAATTATACTAAAAATAAATTTTTTAACAAAACTAATCAGGGGCTCAAATATGAAAAAGGGTAAATAAAATTCAAGTAGTGAATAGGAAAGTTATTGATAATTAAATATTTTTTATTTGTTTATCAAGTGTTTTAAATTTTGTATGTGACACGTAGGGAAAGAAGAACTACCAAAATTACCAAAAATTCATTTAAGCATTAGAAAATAGAAAAGAAATCCAAATAGAAGTGTAGTAATTAAGGTAACAACAAAGGAGTTCTAGAATTCATACGAAGGTAACAAAGTTAAACGGGTAAAAAAAAAAACCCTTTCTTTCCCAACAAGAAACGAGCCAATTTTACTTATAAATATCCTTTACCCAATCTCTAGATCTCCCATTCTTGTTCTTCAATAGACAAAGAAACCCAAGCACTTCCACCAGTTTTTTCTTCAATCTGCATATAATTAACCATGAGTAATCAAGCTGAATCCTCAGACTCGTAAGTCCTTCAATAGATTATCAGATCTCTGCTTATTTAACATACGTATATGTACACTAAGAAGTATTTTTACCTTTATTTGATTTTTTTATTGAATTTTGTGGGTTTTGTTTATTGTGTGCAGTAAGGGTGCGAAGAGGGATTTCAGTACGGCGATTTTGGAAAGGAAAAAGGCGGCGAATAGGCTGGTAGTGGACGAGGCTGTCAACGATGATAATTCCGTGGTCGCTCTCCACCCTGATACTATGGAAAAGCTTCAGCTTTTTCGAGGAGATACCATCTTAATCAAGGTTCGATCTTGTTCGTCTTTTGTGATTTTAGTGTTTGAATTAATAAGTGGGTTGTTTTCTTTCTTCTGTACTATGTTTGATTTTGTATGATTTTGAGGGTTGATTGTGATTGGTAAGTTGAGGGCGTTGTTGAATTTAGGGTTTTGGATGGAGGATTTTTGGAGTTCAAATCTAGGCAATTTTAAAGTCTTAACGAAATTTGGCCTCTTAGACATAATAAGTTTGTTCTTTGGCTGACAATGTGTTAGAAGTTGGATGTAGAGGTACACCTTGGATTCTGCAATCTTTTTTGCTTTTTTTTTAAAGCCTCTAAGATTGGGTTTCTTTAATCTGTCTTCCTTTCTTCCATTGAAACTTTTGCAAACGAGTATCCTTATAGCTGAACCAGAAACGGTGATTTAGAGTATTAAACTTGCTGTGTGATTGGAAATTACTGTTGTGGTCTGTTCTTTTAGCAGACAGGTTATATTTGCCAAAACAAAGTATCGATTTCTTGGAGCTTTAGAATTATGTAAAATAATTTGAATACTTCAGAATGTCTCTGTACTAGAGTGGATATTTTAGTGTTCGTAAACATTGGGTTGATTTAGGGACTTCAATGCTAATGTCTTGAGACTTATGTTTAATACGATTTTCCATAGTTACATGTTTGCTAATTTAATTCTGATTTTGTGTGTGTAGGGTAAGAAAAGAAAGGACACAGTTTGCATTGCACTTGCTGATGACACTTGTGATGAACCAAAGATTCGGATGAATAAGGTTGTGAGAAACAACCTCAGGGTTAGGCTTGGAGATGTTGTTTCTGTTCATCAATGTGCTGATGTCAAGTATGGGAAGCGTGTCCACATTCTTCCTGTGGATGATACCATTGAAGGTGTTACTGGAAACCTGTTTGACGCTTACCTAAAACGTAAGTTTCTAAAGCATTTAAACTTGTGTGGCTTGTCGAAGTCTTTTAGTCTAATTAAACATTTCTGCTGTTTCCTTTCTGATACTATAGATCCTTGTTATTTTGTGGTGAATTCAATTTGGCATGTTTCTAAATTCTAATTCGGCGGAGTAAAGTTTTTCAGCATTTGATGGATGCCTTTCTTTTTTTCTTTTTTCTTTTTTTCCAATTTTAAACCATACTTCTCAATTGTTATAATAGTAAATTGCTTTAGCGGATCACAAACAAATTAACTCTGGGAACTGGGAACTGGTTTGTCTGCTGAAGCCATTACTACGACAAGATGATTGACGTTCATTGGATTGTTTTTCTCATTTGAATATAGCACGGTAGCCTTACATTAATAGGGTTCCCAACTAAAACAGTAGTAGAGGAAGAAAAGAGCTTCTTTACGCATGGTAGAATCAAAGAATGAAAGTTAGCAGCCAATTTATTTTAAGATATGCTTACATCTCTTAAATTTTTCATATCGTGTATCATTTGATACAATATTTCATCTTTTTTTCCCCTTAATTCTTAGAATAGGCAATGGATTTATTCTTTTCTGTTTTGTCTGCAGCATATTTTCTTGAGGCATACCGACCGGTAAGGAAGGGTGACTTTTTTCTCGTTAGGGGAGGAATGAGAAGTGTAGAATTTAAGGTTATTGAGACTGATCCTCCTGAGTACTGTGTTGTCGCCCCTGATACTGAGATATTCTGTGAGGGAGAGCCTGTCAGAAGGGAGGACGAGGATCGGTTGGATGAGATTGGCTATGATGATGTTGGTGGTGTGCGTAAACAGATGGCGCAGATTCGGGAGTTAGTGGAGCTGCCACTCAGGCACCCACAGCTTTTTAAATCAATTGGTGTCAAACCTCCTAAAGGAATACTGCTTTATGGACCTCCAGGATCTGGGAAGACATTAATCGCCCGAGCTGTTGCTAATGAAACTGGTGCTTTCTTCTTCTGTATTAATGGACCAGAAATTATGTCAAAATTGGCTGGAGAAAGTGAAAGCAATCTCAGAAAAGCATTTGAGGAAGCTGAGAAAAATGCACCTTCAATCATATTTATCGATGAGCTTGATTCAATTGCTCCCAAGAGAGAGAAGACCCATGGAGAGGTTGAGAGGAGGATTGTTTCCCAACTCTTAACGCTGATGGATGGACTCAAATCTCGTGCTCATGTTATTGTAATGGGTGCCACAAATCGCCCTAATAGCATTGACCCTGCCTTGAGAAGGTTTGGGAGATTTGACAGGGAAATTGACATTGGTGTTCCAGATGAAGTTGGGCGTCTTGAAGTTCTTCGTATACATACCAAGAACATGAAGCTTGCTGAAGATGTATGTTCAAATATCCCGATTTCCAAGTTTTTTGTTGGATTCTTTCTTCTTTCCTACTTCATAGTAGACTTAGAAATTCATTCTAATCCCTGAAACATTTTCCAGGTTGATTTGGAAAGAATTTCCAAAGACACACATGGTTATGTGGGTGCTGATTTGGCAGCTCTGTGCACTGAGGCTGCCCTTCAATGCATTAGGGAGAAGATGGATGTCATTGACTTGGAAGATGATACCATTGATGCAGAGATACTTAACTCCATGGCGGTCACTAACGAGCACTTCCAGACTGCTCTTGGAACTAGCAACCCCTCTGCTCTACGTGAAACAGTAAGTGTAGTTTTTTCTTTTATTCTTCTATCCTGTTTGATTCATGCTCAACAGATCCTAATTTTACATCTTTGGATGCTACAGGTTGTTGAGGTACCCAATGTTGGTTGGGAAGATATCGGAGGCCTCGAGAATGTCAAACGTGAGCTCCAAGAGGTACCATTTTATTCATTGTCTATGGATTCTGGTTTTAGTTATTTATATATTGACCAAATTTATTGTCAAGAGTAGAAATCTCTCTTTGAAACTAAAACTTTTGGATGCACCATTTGTTATGTAGACTGTTCAATATCCAGTGGAGCATCCTGAGAAGTTTGAGAAGTTTGGCATGTCACCTTCAAAGGGAGTTCTTTTCTATGGCCCCCCGGGATGTGGAAAGACTTTGCTGGCCAAGGCTATTGCCAATGAGTGTCAGGCAAACTTCATCAGTGTCAAGGGTCCTGAATTGCTCACTATGTGGTTTGGAGAGAGCGAGGCCAATGTTAGAGAAATTTTTGACAAGGCTCGCCAATCTGCTCCTTGTGTCCTATTCTTTGATGAATTGGATTCTATTGCTACCCAGGCATGTATCACTTCTCTCAGATGTGAATTGTGTTTCTGCATGAGGTTCTAGTTCCTTATTCGCACAGGTTTTCTTTTCTTTTTTTCTCGCAGAGAGGAAGCAGTGTAGGAGATGCTGGAGGTGCTGCTGACAGGGTATTGAATCAACTTCTAACAGAAATGGACGGAATGAATGCGAAGAAAACTGTCTTCATTATTGGTGCCACGAACAGACCTGATATAATTGATCCTGCACTTCTTCGTCCTGGACGTCTTGATCAATTGATTTACATTCCTCTCCCTGATGAGGAGTCGCGCCTACAGATTTTTAAGTCTTGCTTGAGAAAATCCCCCCTTTCCAAAGATGTAGACCTGGCAGCCCTTGCCAAGTACACTCAGGGTTTCAGTGGTGCTGACATTACTGAAATATGCCAACGTGCAGTCAAATATGCTATCAGAGAGAACATCGAGAAAGTAGGTTTTATCAGCTTTCCTTCCTTTCATGGATATTGATTTTGAATTCTGTGTAATATTTTAAAGTGACGTATAATTCTAAAGAATGGAGTTTTTGTTTGTGTTTTGAAGGATATTGAGAGGGAGAAGAGAAGAAGTGAGAATCCCGAGGCCATGGAGGAGGATGTTGAAGAAGAAGTGGCAGAGATTAAACCTGCTCATTTTGAAGAATCGATGAAGTTTGCCCGGAGGAGTGTCAGTGATGCTGACATTCGCAAGTACCAGGCATTTGCTCAGACGTTGCAGCAGTCAAGAGGGTTCGGTACTGAATTCCGATTTGCTGAGACCAATGCCGGTGCTACTGGATCCGACCCCTTTGCTGCTTCTGCTGGTGCAGCTGATGAAGATGACCTATATAGTTAGGTCGTTTATCTACTTCTACGCGTTATGATACTCTTTCTAGCTTATGTTTTATCAATGTTTACAGTTGTCATATTAAAGCTGTATCTTAAGGTTTCATAATTTAGTACTTTGAAGATTGGAAAAAAAGTGAAAAAGTCTTTGACTTTCTTTATCATTATTATTGGTGGTGGTGTTTTTTTAATTGTGTTTTCCACACCCAACACCCACACCCACACCCTGTTGATTTGGCGGATTTGAGCCTAAAGCAAAGTTCTGTAACATCTGTGCATTCTCCTGAATAGTTTTGAAGTTAACCTGTTTTGTTTGCTTCAATCCAACAGTGCTAATACTTATTCATATGTGATTCATGTCATCTTATGATTAAGCTAAACCAAACTTGGACTAAGGATCTGTATAGGATTTTTGCTTATGCTTTTGCTTCTTGTAGAATAAATTTTTGAGGAAGTTATAGTATTTGTAAATTTATTTTTAAAAGAGCACTCTCTTTTCTAAGAGTTTTTAGAAGAAGTCGTTGAATTATTCTATAAAAGTTCTTTTAATTAAAAGAAGCACTTTCGATAAATTAAATAGGTTCAAAAGGAAATATTAAACTTTTTAAAGTGCATGTAAAACGGAACTTTAAGAGATGCTGATCAGATTCAAAACTCAACTTACATTGATTGGATCCAAGTCATCTTATCACAAGTTGCAGGTTGGCCCAACCACGTCTGTTTGTATACATAAGTCAACAAATATTCAATTAAGGATAAAACTACTTTGTAGAAGGCTTGACATAATTGCACGTGATAATAAATGATTGAATGAAAAAATTGATTATATTTTAAAATATTTAATGATAGGATGTCACTTGGCATTATGTTAACCTTTATCAACATTGATGTTCATGTAGCATGAAAAATTATGAATAATAGAGAAAAATAATGTTTGTCGAAAAAAAAAAATCTCTTATTCGATGATTTGTTTACAAAAAATGTGCTGCATTTGACAAAACATTATAAGGAAAGAAATAATGTAAAATATCCTACATTGATAGTAGAATCCATAATATTGTCAATCTTATATTACTATGATATGTAGCATGATTCTTCGATTAAAGCTGAAGAAGAAACTTACATCCATTCAGTCATAGATTGTAAGTCAAAACTTAGGGGTGTCTTAACCTTACAAGCTTCAATCAACCTTCTACGGTGGCGGAGAGAGGAGTGGACTCTTGCTCATTCCATCCCAACCCAAGCCAGATTCTGTTAAAAAAAAAAAAAAATTGTGTACAAGTCTCATTCCATCCCAGCCCAACCCACATCTCTTACGAAAAAAGGTTCATCTGATGAAAAGAAGAACTTTGAGAAGTTGGATCACTCAAATTGCATGAGTCTAATGATCATTAAGCATAGCATTCCAAAAGCCTTTTGAGGCGCAATGTCTAAAGAAGTAATTAATGTTGAGGATTTTCTTGCCGAAATTGATAAACGTTTTGCGAAAAATGATAAGGTTGAAACAAGCACGCTTGTGTAACGCTTGATTTCAATAAGATATAAAGGCAAAGGAAATATA
>CAIGRB010050057.1:0-19173 GCA_903798255.1 Fraxinus quadrangulata | reverse complement strand
TCAAGTGTAATCACATCAATCGGACGAAAGATGAAAGAGTGTGTGTTCGTGTACTACTCCTTTGCTCTGTGAAAAAGGGAAATTATAAGAAAAGTATGGATGTTTAGGGTTTTCTGACATTTAAATTATACTAAATTTCTAGAAAAAAATGAGAGGTTTCCGAGAAAAGGAAAAATAGAATAACATATATATATATAAAGGAAAATAGGTTATAAGTGCACAGAGATGTCACCGCGTGTCTCCGTGCGCGTAAGGAGACACATCCGCCTATCGCCGCGCGCGTATGAAGGCACGGAGGTAGTGCACGGAGGTGCCTTCGCGTGTCTCCGTCCTCGCATGGAGAGACGCGGGAGCACCTCCGTTTGGTACCTCTTTACGCGCGTACGGAGCTACGCGGACGCATCTCCGTATGCGCACGGATACACACGGGAGCAACTCCGTTTTGCTTCTATGCGCACGCGCACGGAGATGCAAGGACGCATCTCCATGTGCGCACAAAGACACATGGGAGCACCTCCGTTCTGCTTCCATGCGCGCACAATGCATCTCCGTGTATCTCTGTGTGCGCATGTAGATACCTTATTGTACCTCCGTGTGCGCGCGCTGCTTCCGTGTCTCTCCATGCGCGCACGAAGATGCGTCTGTGCACCTCCGTGCACACGCAAGGAAGTGCCTTTGTGTGTCTATACGTCTGTGTACCTCCGTGTGCTTTCGTGCAGAAGGAAATGTGTCATGTATCTCTGTGCACAGAGGTGAATCCTAAATTCACCCAGTAAAATTATCCAATCTCCATACTCAACTCTTCAATCTAAAGCAATTTGAAGACTTAATTTAGAATTGGCAGTGATTTTCACAGCGTGTTGTATATTGGTTTTGGACCTATCGTGGAAATAATGTTCTTCTAATGCATACAGTCTGCTTGTGAATTTTATTTTTTTTATCTAAATTTAAAAGTTTGTCATAGTTTTTCACATTTAACTCACAGTTAGTCAATGCACAAACAAGATTGATAACATTTTCCACATTCACTTTAGCCAAAACCATAAGTTCAGTAGGTTTAATTTTTACCAGAGTTCGATTCTACAAAAAATTGTAAATGCTATCAATCTCATCTTTCTTCTCCTTATCAAACATTGAACTGAGAAGGCAGAGTATAAAAGTTTTTAGAAATTTATTATTCCTTTTTTTTTTATTTTAACACATGAATTTGTCATTACTCTCGATAGTGCAACATACAATTGTCCATGTGAGAAGACGGGTTCTAAAAGATATATGCCAACATATTCTAAATTTTGTCCTTGAGATTTGTTTATAGTCATTGCAAAGTATGGGCGTATTGGAAATTGTGTCCTTTTAAATGGGAATACTGTTTTATCAGATTCAAGTGGTATAAAGGGAATACGAGGTAAAAAAACTTTCTTGCCACTATATTCTCCAGTAGCAATTTCAGCACAAATGACATTACTTTCAAAGTGTTTACATATTAATCTTGTTCCATTACATAATCCTTCTGTGGGATTAATATTTCGGAGTAATATAATAGGACAGTCAATTTTCAACACTAATTGATGTGGTGGTATACCATTTGGAGTTAATGAATTGAAGAAGTCTTCTTGCATAGATTCATCTGTTGTATCCAATCTTTCGTCGAAACTGTAATAAGTATAAGCATTTTCCGAGAAACTATTTATAAGAAGACTGTTAATATCATCAACATGTTCATTTTTAGGAGCTAAAATAACTCGATTAATCATATGATGAAAGTTTTTTGAATAGTTATCTATATCAGGAAATACAACATCAATTAATTTATGTAACGAAATATTATCTTCCTCATAATATATAGTCATAGTAAACCAAAGCTTAACCATACCACATGAATGTTGTTTTTCTGTTCCGTTTCCAATTCGAAGCAAATATTCATAGAAAGAAGGATCTAGAAGAGCTCGCATATTATGAAGTAATTTTATTCTTGTAACATGAGGCCATAGATAAGAACTAACTAAACTTGATGCAATTATATCTTCTTTACTCCCTCTTTGGACAACATGCAAGATTTGTCGGAAATCCCCACCCATAACTATTATTTTTCCACCAAATGGTAAGTCAGTGTTAGTTATATCTCTTAACATTTTATCTAAAGCTTTCACAATTTAACAATTTATCATTGGAACTTCATCCCATATAATTAGAGGTGTCATTCTAAACAATTCAGCTAAAGCAAATTGTTTACTTACTCCACAAACACTATCATTATGAATATGGAGTGGAATTTTAAACCTTGAATGTGATGTACGACCACCAGGCAACAAACCAGCAGCGACTCCTAATGATGCTGTTGCCAAATCAACTAAACTTCTTAATCTAACAGCTGCAAGTAATGCCCGATATAAATATGTCTTTTCTATTCCACCTGGACCATCAATAAAAAACATATCGCCAACATTACCAAAAACTGTACTTAGAATGGTATCATAAGCACCTCTTTGCTCTTGGTTAAGACTATAAGCACATGAAACATCACTCTCATATATTAATATCTCCAATTCTTCATTAACAAACCTTTCTAATACTTCATCTTGCTGGATACTGATATCATAAATAGCCAAACCATAGTCATTCAAACACTTGTCAAGCGGTTCTAAAAATGAATCTATAGACTTTAATGCATTTACCTCTGCATTACTGATACTCATGCCTTTTCGTAAAAAATCTTCAAACATAAATTCTCTAAACTCATTTCAGAGTGTTTTTAGATCATCAGGACTACAAAACACTAAAAGAGTTGCAAACAAACGGCGTAGCGAAATAGGCATCTGATAATTACAGGCTTATCGTAAACACAGTTCACAATTATTATTTCCTTTAAGCAAACCCTGTAATAATGCAGCTTCACGTAAAGTTTTTACCGAAATACCATTCACAAATTTCAGATTTTCAAAAGATATTGGTCCTCTTACATGATTCAATAATATTCGCAAGTAATACCTTTCTCCTTCTTTAGGATTCACTGCTACAATCCTTCCAACCACACCGCCTCTTTTTTTCTTCCTATCAGTCCAACACTTACCCTATGCATCCCAGACAAAATATTCAGGGACTTCTCTGTACAACAACTTTGTTGCACGTTGATTAGTAATATTCATTGTAAAAAATTCTGTAAGCATTGTTTTTTGGAAGATATCGCGTCCAATAACTTTTCTAAGATTATCAGTATCTTTGTATGTAACCAATTGCTTATTTTCTAGATGTAAGTATAATGAAAGAACAGCTGGATACATTTCATACATAGTAAATCCATAAATCCTCCAAGTTGCTTCTGGGGGAGAAATCCATCTACTAGACTGAAATCTTTCTATTTCATCCATATGGTCAGTTTCATTCTTATCACATACAGAGAAATTAACCTTGTCATGTCCTTTGTAAACATATTTATACAAATATTTAACTACTTTTATTGTTGAACATATTTCTACATTCATATGACAATCATATTTAACTAATAAATAAAGATTATAAGGTACAACACATCTATTATCAAGAAAATATTTTCTGATCTTAACTTTTTTACCACTTCGCCTTCTATATTTTGGATAAGAACATTCATCAAAAAAAGTATTCGAAGTGTAACTATGTGGATAACGACTTCTACATTTTCCACCATTTTCCATACACACGTTATTTGGATT
Organism: Fraxinus quadrangulata; assembly: GCA_903798255.1. Lineage (NCBI taxonomy): Eukaryota > Viridiplantae > Streptophyta > Magnoliopsida > Lamiales > Oleaceae > Fraxinus > Fraxinus quadrangulata. The sequence continues at coordinate 15,484 of CAIGRB010050057.1, read as the reverse complement.
TAAAATACCACAAGGAAGGACCATCCATCATGTGCTTGACAACAACAGAGTGTAAATAAAGATATTTTGTACTATTAGGAATTTCAGCACTTACAATTTCATCCACCCTTTCAGGAAAAATAATTTTTGAGCCCGATTTCAATATAATTAGGAAGTGAGCGTGAGGCAAACCTCTTTTTTAGAATTCAATATCATATATATATGCAGTAACTGGTCCGAACAAATATTCCTTGAATAAATCCTTTTTCAACTCTTCTAACTTCGATCTAAAAGATTCGAGAGACTAAATCAGGTCTATTTTGAACTTCATCACAAAATTTTAACTCTTGTTTTATTTTAAGCCAATTGGAATTACATGTCAGGTTTTCCAAATTTTTGGACTAATGCCATCGCGTCCATGTATCTTTTATTTAAATCTCTAGGACCACCAACAAAAGATGATGGCAAAATAATCCTTCGACCTACATTTGAACCGCTAGTCTGACCATTTTGTACACTATCAACAATACCTTGGTAAAGCTCACTACATGTCTGTGTTTGATTATTACGAAAGTAATCCAATCTAGAAGACTTTACTTTAACATACATGTCAACTACATATTGTTGCAAAAGGCAGCCAACATGTAGTAATATAGAATTATCTAATGACCTTACTTGTAGTTTATAATAGTAGTATTCATGGCAAGACACTTGTGACCGTCCTCGTTTTTTGTGCAAAACTGAAAATATAAAAAAAAAATACAAGTTAATAATAAAGAAACTAAATCAATAACATAAAATAAAGAAATTTTTTTTCTAACCTGTAATCTCATTCTTCAATATTTCCTCAGGGCAATCAGCATAATGAGCATCAAGCATAATATCAACTGATGAAATATCACAATTTTTATTAACCCTTTCAATACCTTGATGCCATCCACTATTTCCATTAGGAAACAACAAAGGATATTGAAGATGATCATAACATCCAAAATAATAATGTAATCTATGCTTACTACCAGAATGGGTATAAACACATATATCACGAAAGCCAAGATTAGACTGCTCATCATTCACCCAAATCGCAGCAACTTGCAATGCTGTCAGAGCATTATAAACTCTTTGATCTATACCTATATTACATGCAATTTTTATCCGATGGCTTCCCAAATCAGTAATATTGGTTAAGCTTCGAAAAAATTTTGCATATGGATTTATCTCTAAAAGTTGCACTAATTTTTCAACAATCGATTGAGAAAGCCTACCCGATATTTCTAAACGATTTTCTATTTCATTTTCAGTATCGTAAAAATAAAGTTGTAAATACAAAGGGCTAGAATCCGTAGGAAGAAGTTCATTGAGGTAATGATATATTTGTCCTCGAATTTTAAAAGTATATATTCCTTTATTTCTCTGGCACAAGTCTTTATCGTATTTTACACCAAATGAAGTAAAAGAAAAAATAGAATTGTAACTTCGAATATAAGTTCTAAAGTTCAGTGATTAATCAAATTTAGATGTAAACAGAAGATACAATTCTAGAGGTATATCGTTTATTTTTAGCTTGATACTCCCATCACAACAGCAAAAACCTTTACTTTCCTTATGGAATTTTTTTGCTCCACAGAAATCACAAGTTGTTGGTATAGGTAATAAGTAACATTTGGTTGGAATACGTTGTAAAATAGTAGAAGTATATTCCAATATTTGGAAGTCTGGCAAAGCAGCAAAATCTAGTCAATAAACAAAGGTAACAAACTATAAATACGAGTAAAATACAAAAACGCATCATACTATAGTCAAAGCATAAGCCACATATTTCTCAAGAATTATCAACAATCGTGTGTGACAAGCCACCTAAAAAATTGGAAAATACAATTTAGATAAGAAAAATTAAAAATAGATTACATGAAGTCGATGCAACAATCAATATAATTAAGTGGAAGTATAAATCACCTATGTGTAGCTGTTAAAAAATATAATTTAGGCATGGTAAAAGATTACACACTCATTATCCTATTTCCCATAAGCAAAACAAGCTATGTAATATAATCAAGCATCATAAAGACCAAATGCTACACAACAAAAGAGAAAACTAACAGGCTGCATCTACATTTGAACTACCCTCTCTACTGTTGTTTTTGTCCTCTTCATATACAACTGTTGTCGACGCAGGCTACACAATTCCCGTGCTTCAGCATACAATTCTCTACGTCGAGTATTGGAAGATTATTTTGATTGAGCATAAATTGCTCGACGGTGCTTCTTTTCCAGCTCACGGCTCCCAACATCAGCATCCATAATATAAATAGCTAAATAGATAATTTGTACCTGGATAAAGAAACAAATAATATTAATATACTAGAGACAGTGGAGACAGGTTATCATCATAGATACAAGAAGGCACAATATCTTAATTTCAACAATCTAAAGAATATCATTAGATTAAATAAATCAGCATAAATTAGCAGAAAGAAATAATTTCATATGCAAACAGAAAATTCTTAGATGCAGGGTGACTGTTGGTGAAATAATGCATATAGGGAGACAGGGGACCGCGTGTTTCCTAGGTACATGGAGACAACTCCGCGCGCAGGGATGCACTCCGTGCGCTGCCTCCATGTACGCACGGAGCTATACGAGGCATCTCCGTCCGCTCACGGAGGTACAAGGAGGCACCTTCGTGCACAAATCGAGACACGTCCGTACGCTACCTCCACTTGCGCGGGGATACATGGAGTCATCTCCGCGCACGGAGGTACACACCTCCGTGCGCACAACAAGACACCTCCGTGCACACGGAGGCACACCTCCGTGCGCGCACAAAGGCAACGCACGCGCACAGAGGTACACGGAGGCACCTCTGTGCGCACACCAACACACCTCCATGCGCTACCTCCAAGTGCACTGAGGTACATGGAGGCATCTCCGCGCATGGAGGTACACAGAGGTACCTCCGTGCGCACACGAACACACCTTCGCGAGCACGAAGGCACCTCCGTGTGCACACTAACATACCTCTGTGCGTTACTTCCAAGCGCGCACTGAGGTACAGCGCGCACTGAGGTACATGGAGGCATCTCCGCGCACGGAGGTACATAGAGGTACCTCCTTGTGCACACCAACACACCTCCGCGTGCACGGAGGCACACCTCCGGCGGCACACGGAACCTCCGCGCGCGCACGAAAGCGAGGTGTACGTGGACGTAGCATAGAGGCTCCTGCTCCTACATTCAGTATCTTCATTTCAATAACAATTAAATAACGTGAAGAAGAATCAATATAAATCAAACACAAATCGGAAAATATAATTGAAACCTGTATTTCAACAAGCTGCCAAATCTTCTCAGCACTACCTTTTGCAAATGGAAAAGAAGGAGAAGTCTGCCCTCGGGAACAAGCTGCCAAATCTTCAGCACTAACGATGCAAATGGAAAAGAAGGAAAAGTGAAAATAGGCGGTTTGAAGAGTAGGTGTTTGCTCGACAAAATGGAGGAGCAGGTAGTTTGAAGAGTAGGTGGTTGCTTGACAAAATGGAGAAGAAGACGTGGGAAATTTAGAAGAATTTCAGGAATTTTAAAAAAATAAACTTTTTACCATGACTGGAAATGACAACACGTGTACAGTCTCTACTTTGCCTCTTTTAATATGTAATGATATATGTCATTGGTTTGAATATATGTCTGAATTATTGCAATGTGCAGAAAGGCAAAAAGCCTTCCAATCAATATAACCTAGAGAAAGTCCTTTAGGAAAAATTTCACCCATTTCTAATCTAATTTATATACAATTTATCTTGAAACTTTAGCATTTAGCACTGCAGTATAAAAAAAAAGGTCCGTGAGTACGAAGACACTATCTCCGTGCCACACTGAGACAACGCACACGGAGACACCATCTCCATGCCACACGGAGACCTTCTCCGTGGACGCATGGAGATACCATCGAACGTTCTTTTTTATTATTATTTATTATTATTATTATCTCTAGAGTAATCATATAGTTTCATTATTTGATGAAATCCTATTATGCAAATAAATAGATGCCACATAACAAAAAACCCCAAAAAGAATTAATATTAAGAGAAACAAAAAGTATAAGAACAATATAATAGAGAAAACCAAATTTAATCAAACCGACTGTTTGCTCCCTCCTTCAAATCATTGACCCAACACAGTATCTACACAAAACATGTAATTGAAAAGAATTAATATAAATGAATGCCTATATACATAGAGAAAGAGAAATTGGTAGAAGGGAAGAAAACAAACCTTCAAGAATATAGAGAGAATGACGAGGAATCTGCACCGACGGTAAATTTCATGCGATTCTTGGTGGTAGTATTGCTAGGGTTTCGGGAAGTCAAATCTCGACGATGGCTGGAGGAATTAAAAGGTGTTGGACGTGAAATTTGGGAAAGGAAAAAGAGGGTGAAGCAAGACAGACAGTTGAAATGGTGTATGTAGCGTGTGACAATGGAGAAATGCTGCGTGAAAAAAAAAAATTGAATTATGGCGATGATGGGAAATCACGACACGTGACATGCCAAGTTTTTGCATATTTTATATTGTAGTGATATGTAGTGTTACAATGAAAATATACAAACAGTCAGCCCCTTCTGAAGTGTTATGTGGGTTCATCCCCTCAAATTCGGGCAAAGGCCTAGCCAAAGCAGCCCAACTAATTCAATACAAATCGGGTGGCTCAATCCTAACCGTCTAATTAAACCATCATCATCTGTCGGATCTAGGTCATGCTGTTAGGGTTTTAATTCTACAAAGAGTCAAAGACCATAACTTTTAGCAGTAACGAGCATCTAGGGAGGGAGGGAGGGAGGGAGAGAGAGAGAGAGAGAGAGAGAGAGGTTCCGAAGATGGTGCAGCGCCTCACATACCGCAAAAGGCATAGCTATGCCACAAAATCCAACCAGCACCGGATCGTCAAAACTCCCGGTATTGCCTTATACACACATACAACTAATCTATATTTATACGTGAATATGTGTTCGTATCGTTGTAATCTGTTTTACTAGCGTGTGGAGTTATTTGATGCATTTATTTCTGTAAATGTGTATATAGGTGGGAAGTTGGTATATCAGAGCACCAAGAAGAGGGCAAGTGGGCCCAAATGTCCCGTTACTGGCAAGAGAATTCAAGGGGTAATGTAGTTGATTTGCACTTGATATTGTATATGAAAATGTTATTACCGTGACAAGTGAATGCTGAAAGGATTTTGGATTATCTAACTTTTTTGTTATATGATTTGGCTAAAGGAGTAGTTAATCGAGGATTTGTGGCCTCTTCTTATTATGAATGCTAAAGTCTCTTTAGGCTGTATGTTCATTTGATCGTGTTATATGTGGATTTTGATTTCTGCTGTAGTTTCAGTAGCGTTGGTTGGAAATGATATTCGTAACAGGTTCAAACTTCGAAGTGGAGTCTAAAAAGAGGTTTCTTTTCGCCTTCTCCTCTCTGGAATAAATATGGTATAGAGTTTTCCTGAATTGATTTAGGTTGGAAAATTGTAGAGCCAAGAAAATAAGATGTTGATTCTGGCGACATTAGCTTGTCATGGAATATGCACATTCAAGCTAACTTTTGGACTAGTAATGATTGGGCAGACTCGTGGTGAAGCTTTGGTTTGATTTTGTTAATAATGATTGCGACTTTGGCTCCATCGCCACCATACAAATCTTTGTCTATGAAAAAGGAATAAAAATTTGCAATCAGTTCAAAGAATTAATAACTTGAAATTATTGTTTACAAAAAATGTTAGTCCTGTGTATATATGTAAGTATACCTGTGAGTAATTAGAGGATCTTAAGTAGCTGAAAATATCTCATTAGTAAAAGAGTTCTTGTGAAAATATTGGAGCTTTAACTTTCCATCTATCCTGTTATAGATTGTAGAATCTTACATACAGAGCCTGCCCTTTGATTAATTATTATTTTTTTAACGAGTATAAAGTATGCATATCATCTGGATTGTGGATCACTTTTTTTTTGGTAGATATGACACGAGAAGAATTTTTATGCAATCAATTTAGCTCATCAATCTCTTAAGTATTAGAAGAGATGATGATAAGGCAACAAGTTTTAATTTTTATACGATTCCATTAATTACACCTTCCACCTCCCGAAAATTAAAAAGTATTGGATAATTTTTTAGTTGGCATCAATTTTTTTTTCGTAAATGATTTTGATGGTGATTGCTTTCAATCAAAGGTGTATGCATGAAAGCATTATGTTGTCTCTGGATTGAATTTGAAGGAAAAGAATTGTAATTTGAAGACTAGAGTCGTGGTGATTTTTTATTTGAAGGAATTTGCATAAATGAAGCTTTATTCAAAGGAAAAGTAAGGGCAATGGATTGAAGGATACAAGCTGCTAAATGTTGCCAAAAAAGGGGCATGCTACATTAGCCAATTTTTACTGTTTTCTTTCCTCGGTGTAGCAATTACAATATTTATTTTTGTGGGCGCTGTTGCAACTTGTAATGAAAATGCTATTGCTCCTCTGCAGATTCCTCACTTGAGACCTGCTGAATATAAGAGGTCCAGATTATCTAGGAATAGGAGGACCGTGAACCGTGCCTATGGTGGTGTATTATCTGGTGGTGCTGTGAGAGAAAGGTATGTTCACAAGGACTTCCTCAATGAGACATGGAGTCAATGAATTACTATTTTTCAGTTTTACCTCTGTTCAACTGAGGCCAAATTTCTCGTCGTTCTTTTTTGGTTCTCAGGATTATTCGAGCTTTCCTAGTCGAAGAGCAAAAGATCGTGAAGAAAGTGTTGAAGATTCAGAAGGCAAAAGAAAAGCTGGCAACAAAGAGCTAAGAATATTTACTTTTTCTATTGTTATCTTAAAGTTTTAAACAATTTTTGACATTGAAAATGATTTGGTAATGTACTTGATATCATTATACTGTTATTCATTCTATTTTTGAATGAGCTCATTTCTTGATTAAGCCATCATTTATAAAACATCATCTTTGACTGTTTAAGCAATTGTTTTTGAGGATGAAATCCAGATGTCACTTGCATCAGTCTTTCTCTGGATGCCTCGATTGTATTTACATAAGTTAATGGCTGGAAAGTGTTTATAATTGGTTTAAATTATAAATATGTATAAATGAGTGTGGATAAGTGGGTAGTACTTTGTGAGTAACTTAGAATGTGTGGATAAAAAGTAATTTGAGTGTTAATAACATGAGCAAAACATATTTTGAGGAGTTGGGACGAACCCAAATAGCTGGGCATGAGCTCAACAGCAGCAGCCCGATGCTCTTTATTATACACGATAATTTATTCTTATACGTAAATTCACATGAGTAGAAAATAATTCAAACTGAAACACATTATTGAATACAGCATCGCAGTCTGGCAGCTTCTTTGAACTTCTGCAGAAAAGAAACCAGCTCATCATGGGGGGGGGGGTGTAATCTCTTTCACAACAGGCAGTTCCATTAAATCTGTGACCCACTTGAATATCAGAGGGTATTTTTCAGGGTCAATAATCTTAACACCAAGAAACTCTTCTTGTGCTCTAAAGGCCCCAAGTGTTGCAACCATCATTATATCTAGGAGATCCAAATGCTGACCATGAAAATTTAGTTTTTTTCTCTGCAAAAAAACTACTTTGTATTCCCTCTTCTAATACCCTCAGTTTCTCATACACATCCTCAAAAGCTGTCTTCTGTGCAGCTTAACTCTCTGAATTGAAGAGTTTACCCATGCTTTCTAATAACTGCATTCAAATAGAATTCAATTTGATTCTCAAGTCTTGGTAAGAGAGGTTTATGTTGATTTCTGTCGATAGTTCACTTTAATTCCTTATTGTTAAGTTGGTAAGATAGATGAATAATAATGTTAAAGCTATGTAGCACCACTGACCTTTAATATCAAGGTTAGGTGATAGTAAACTTCTCACTTTCCACAATTTATTAAAAAGTATATAAATATTGTGGGGTTTATTGTCATCTAAATTGGTGCTATATAGCGTTATCTCAAACAAATTTATGTTAGCGTGTGCGGCCTTCACTAAGATACGGATGCCTTATTTGTATATTTAACAAGAAGGATTTTTTCATCGCTGGATGAGGACTCTTAAATCGACCATCAATGAAGCACAAAATAAGAACAAAGCTTACCTGTTGGACATAACCAACCCAGAAACGAATTGTGGCTACTTCATAAGGATCGTCTGGCAAAAGTCGAGGCTCATAATTCCATGTTTCATCAATGTATTCAAGAATAACGAGCGATTCTGCTATAGGTTTTCCGATGTGAACGAGAACAGGGATCTTCTTGTAAACAGGGTTGTACTTGAGAAGCAAATCACTCTTGTTGCTTAAATTCTCTTCTACATATTCAAAGGGTATTCCTTTGATTTTGAGAGCCAATTCTACTCTCTTTGAATAAGTGCTGGACCACATACCATGTAGAATTACTTTGTTTTCCTCTCCCATCTTATATTTTTTCTTGGATGCCTTTGATTTAGACCACGTCTTTAAATAGAATTCCAACTATATGTTTGATTAATTAATTTCTTGGATAGTTGACAATAATCGGATGGTCAAACATTGGACTAGAGGATAACCTACATAATTAACACACAGATTATGTTAATATTTTATACGGTTGCGTATTTTTCATTTTCAACCTTTGCAAAATGTAACAAATATACCCTGAAACCTTTTTTAAACATATATCTCAACCTTACAATTATGTAACAAAATGACAGATCTATTATCCTCTTTAAATAAAAAAAAAAAGTAATAAAACAACGAGAATGAGGAATCGAGTCCCATAAATTTTCAAGAAGTATAAATAAATCCGACTTAAAATGATTAAGTACATATTAACACAAAAAGATGAATTTAGAAAAAATAATTATTTCATCTTCATCATCAAGCTCACCCACCCATGATCAAATATCATCTCTACAAATACAATTACGTTAGTAACGATGATGGCACCGCCACCACTTAAAAAAATTAATTCAAAAATATAAATATGTATTTTCCTAAAACCAACCCCACCACCTATCATAGCAGAACCACCACCGGCAATGGGGACTTCACCAGTCCTCTACCATCCTTTTGCGACAAAAAAATCGCCAAAAAGGTTTAGGATTCTCGAAAACAAATCTATTCCATCTAGGTTATGATTTGGCTCTTACAAATGGATGGTGGAGCGCTAGTGAGGTGCCCATCTTCGATGGTGGTACTGCTGCGTTGGGTGGTTTGGTGTGTTGAGAAAAAATAAATTTTTTATTTTTATTTTTTTGAAACAATTTTTCTAAAGCATTGGTTATGCTGTCGTCGTTGGCATTACTGCATTTGTGAATGTGGTATTTGGTTGCGTATAGGTGTGGATAGGTGGGATTTACGATGAAATATTCACTTTTTCTAATTTTTTTTATAGTATTTATTATTTTGAAGGTAATGTTAGTGTGTTAAATGTATTGAAATTTTGTAAATTACATCCTCAAGTCAATATTTGTTATGGCTACACTGGGATGGGATGAACTTTCCCTTTCTTAAGTTATATGATTTCAGAACAAAAGAAATCCTTTAATATGTGGACTAAGGATCATATAAAATTCATATAACAAATGAATTGTTTGTTGTAATAGTTGCATAATTCGATACAAGTGCCCATAGAATTCGTGAAAAAAGGACAACTATAAAAATAGTCAATGGCCAATCTCTATCTTATAGCTGAAAGCATATACAAATTACAATTGTAAGAGAGTGATTTATCATGTTCAACAGCTGAAAAAGAAAAGATGAAAAGACCAGTTCACAAAATAAATTCACATGTAGAGATTACCCAAATGGGACACAGAAAGAAAACGAAAAAATAATAATCCAAAGTTGATACAAATCTTTACATATTTAGACCCCCAAACAAGGAACAAAAATAAGACGGATAAATGAAGGGAAAAGCATTGAGAAAACACATTTAAGTGCGATAAAGAATACAATATCTTCTATAGCTCAATGACAAAACATGTAATAGATAGCCGGCATTATTTTTGGTTGGTAGTGCCCCTCTTCTTCAACAGGTTTCCAAATTTGTGCTTTCTCCTTTTTCTAATTCTGTTGTTTTGATAGAGAGTTTCCAGCATTATTGAGATTTTCTATTCAGGGTAGCCCATTGACCTAATCGTAGCTTGCACTACCCTCAGTTTTTGATTCAACTTTCTCCTCAAATGATTCCTGGCTCTTCCTCAAGATAGAGGTCTTTCTCCTCAATTCTGCAGCTCTTGTAGAATCTGCTCAATGCAGAGAAGGAAGAAAAATGGAGAGAAGAAGATTACAAACTCACGTGAAATGTGTGAGTGAAAGAAATGAATTCATTAATTTCTTTGAAGTGATCGAGCTGTTTATATACACATTCACACGCATAACAACCAAATTAACAGCTCAACAAACTCCTAACTATTTTAACTAAAATCTGGTAAATGACATAAATACCCATGTATGCTACATTAATTCTACAAGACTCCCCCTCAAGATGGCTTGTGGATGTTCAACACGCCCATCTTGGTTAACAACGTTTGAAACCTGACTCCTCCTAAGGCCTTTGTCAATAAATCTACCAACTGGTTTTGTGTAGACAAATGCATCATTCTTATATCACCAGATTGCACTCTTTCCCTCACCAGATGACAATCCAACTCTATATGCTTTGTCCTTCTGTGGAAGACTGGATTGTTGGCTATGTGGATCGGTGATTGATTGTCACAAAATAAAAGAGCAGCCTTAGAATGATTAACCCCCAAATTTGTCAACATGTTCTTGAGCCAAATAATTTCATAAACTGCTGCAGCCATGGCCCTATATTCAGCTTCAGCTGAAGATCTTGAGATAGTGTGTTGCTTCTTTGATCGCCAAGAAATCAAATAACTCCCAAGGAATATGCAAAACCCGGTAACAGCCTCCTGGTAGACACACATGATGCCCAGTCTGCATCACAAAATCCTTTTAAGTTCCAGACTTGTATCTACAGCAAAGAAAAGACCATGTCCTCACGTTCCTTTAACATATCTGAGCACATGGTATGCAGCTTCCAAATGTGGCTTTCTAGGGGACTCCAGATACCGACTCAAGGCTTGTATAGAGAATGATAAATCTGGCCTAGTAATTGTTAGATTTAGTAACCTTCCAAATAGTCTCCTGTACATACTGGGATCCTCAAGTAGCTCACCTTCATTCTTAGACAATTTCAGGTTCTGTAACATAGGATACTTTACAGGCTTGGACCCCAAATAACCAACATCTTCGAGAACTTCTAAGGTATATTTATGTTGACATACAACAATCCCCTTTGAAGACCTTGCAACCTCAAGTCCCAGAAAATACTTCAAAACTCCCAAATCTTTCAACTTGAACTGATTATCATGACCATTCTTAAATTGCTCAATGTATGTTAAATCATTTCCTCCTATGATTATGTCATCCACATAGATGAGCAATACAGTGTATGGGCAGCTTGTTTTCTTGCTAAAGAGTGAATAATCTGATTTTGATTGGACAAATCCTTGGGAAATGATGAAGGAAGATAGCTTAGTGTTCCACTGTCGTGATGCTTGTTTAAGTCCATATATGGACTTGTTGAGTTTGCACTCCAAGGTTTCACCATGCTCCCCATGCTACTTATACCCAGGTGGCATCATCATGTATACTTCTTCTTCAAGATCCCCATAAAGAAATGCATTGTTGATATCCCGTTGATGCAGGTACTAGTTCTTGCTTGCTGCTATTGCTAAAAGAGTTTTAACTGAAGCCAACTTAGCCACTGGGGAAAATGTTTCCTAGTAGTCAAGCCCAGCTTGCTGAGTGAATCCCTTGGCCATAAGACGGGCTTTCTTCCTTTCCTCAGTACCATCTTGTTTGAGTTTAACTTTATATACCCACCTGCAATCTATTGGCTTCTTATTGACAGGAAGATGGGCTTCTTATTGACAGGAAGATGAACGATTGTTTACAATCAGGGCCTGATATTCACTATCCATGGCTTCAAACCAAACAGGGAACTGAGATACTTCCTTGAAGGTTCTGGGCTCAATGATGGCGGATAGTGACAACACATAAGCCCTATGTTCAGGAGAAAAGGAATCATATCCTAAAGTGGTGGATAGAGCATGAAGTATGGAATTTGTCTGAGAAATCAAGTTGTAGTGGAATTGTTGTAAGTAGCTGGGAGGTTTCTTAGGTCTATTAGACTTGCGCAGGGGATTAAGAGGTAATGTTGGAGGTGAAATAATAGGAGTAGATTGTGAGATTGGCAATGATGGAGCCATGGAAGTAAGATTAGAGTTATGAGGCAAATGTTGAGGCAAAGGTTCTGATATAGGATAAACAGGAGATGGAAAAATGGGAACAACATTACCAGAAGAACCAAGTGAATTCAGATGTATATTGTCATGAAAAGGAAATATATTTTCATGAAAAATAACATCCCTAGACACAAAAGTAGTATTGGTAAGAAGGTTATATAGTTTGTAGGCCTTTTGATTAATGGGATATCCAATGAAAATGCAGGGCACTGCACGAGGATCAAACTTGGATCTATGTCTGTGAGGAGTAGAGGCATAACATAATGAGCCAAAAACTCTTAGATGTGAATATGAAGGTTTTGTTGAAAATAGAATTTCATAAGGTGACTTTTCTGATAAAGATGAACTGGGAATTCGATTAATGAAGTAGGTTGCTGTGAGGATCCAATCTCCCCAGAATTGGTTAGGAAATTTAGCTTGGAACTTGAGTGCTCTGGCAACATTCAACAGACGTTGGTGTTTTCGTTCGACTACACCGTTTTTGCTGTGGTCTTTCAACACAACTTAGTTGATGTACAATGCCTTTTGAAGCATAGAAGTTTGTCATGGCAAATTCAGCCCCATTATCAGACCTTAAAATTTTTATTTTTGTATTGAATTTATTTTCAACCATGTGAAATAAGGTTTGAAGAAGATGTCTGGTCTGTGATTTATTTTGCATCAAGAATGTCCAAGTGCACCTGCTATAGTCATCCACTATAGTTAAAAAGAATTTAGAACCATCAAGTGAGGGGGTTTGATATGGGCCCCAAATATCGTAGTGAATGAGTTCAAAAGTAAATTTAGAAACATGAGTTCTATTAGGAAAGGGCAAACGATTCTGTTTTGCCATAGGACAAATGTTATAATGAAAATCAGAATCTGAGACAATTTCAAGCACTGATTTATGCAAGGATGAGATTCTAGAATGAGGAACATGCCCAAGTCTAAAATGTCACAAATCAACTGGCAATCTAGTGTCAGTAGTAAATCTTGGTACATGTGTATTATTTACTAGTTTATTACAATCATTATGTATGGTCATAGACTGATTCAAATGAGACAGAGAGGATGAAGAACAAGAGGTGCAAGACAGGCTGTTTTCTGAAGGATTATTATGCTGAAAGTGGTATAAGCCAACCTCAAGCTTCCATACTCCAAACATTGTCCATGTAGAAAGGTCCTGAATGAAGCAATAATTGGAGAGAAAAATAAGACAACAGTGATGAGAATGGATGAGCTTACTGGCAGAGATCGGATTGCACTTAAAAGAGGGAATACACAAAATATTGGATAAGAATAGAGTGTTAGACAATTTCACAGTTCCTATGTGAGTCACAAGAGCACCATCCCCATTGGGTAGCCTAACCTTGGTATTTGCCACAGCAGTGATAGAAGACAAATGATTGATGGAACACACCATGTGATCCATAGCTCTGGTATTAATTATCCATTTCTCCTTTATGTCAGAAACACTTGAGCAAAGGTTATTACCTGAGAAGGTTGAAGCATCTAGCATATTTGGTACTTGTGGAGAATGAAGAGTCATATTCGAAAACTGAGTTTGAAGCTGTGGCTTTAGTATGTTCAAGACCTGCTGACATTGTTCCAGTGTGATGGTCAGATTTGAGATTGTATTGGATATGTTTGGTGAGGCAGTTACTTGATTTGTATTTGGAGCAAATTCCATGTCTTTGTTCTTAGCTAATCTGTGTCCTGGAGGATATCCGTGCAGTTTGTAACATTTTCCTTGCAAATGTCCAAGCATTCCACAATAGCTGCATTTAGGTTTGTCTCTCTTAATACTTTGGTTTTGATAGGCATGCCACTGACCACTACCAGAGTTCATTGATCCAACCATCAGTTTGCTTACAAAAGGAGCTGCCTCAGCATTACTCTGGTTTTTGGATGCTATATCTTTTTGCTTCTCATCCTACGAAACTAGTGCGAAAACTTTGTTCAGCGAAGGTAATGGATCCATCATCAAATTTTGGCTACGCACATTAGAATAACAGTCGTCTAACCCCATCAAAAATTATAAGATCTGCTCTTCTTCATAATAGGTATAGTGATCTTGAGGTCTATAATTTGACAATTCTTCTCATAGACCTTTCAATTTATTGAAATAAGCACTCAACGAATCATTTCCCTGTGAAATTGAAACAATAATCTTCTTTAGCTGGTAGATCCTTGGTCCATTACCTTGGCTATACCTATTCTTTAATTCCAACCATATTTGACGTGCTGATTCCTTGTGCATAACACTAGGATATAATTCCTTGGGAATTGAATTTATGATCCATGAAACTATGTGATTGCACCTACGCCAAGTTGCATGAAGAGGTAAATTTACAGGAGGTTCAGATATAGATCCATCAATGAAACATTCCTTGTTTTTCACACTTAGTGCCATCTCTACAGCACGACTCCATGTGGAATAGTTATCACCAGATAGAATGACAGATATATTTTGCATTCCTGTATTGTCTTCGCAGTGTATGTAGTATGGACTCGAAAGATCTGACATCATTCGATGAGCAGCAGTTACCAGATCTTCATCTTGACGAATATCTGGTGAAGGAAGAATCTCTGGATCATCAACCATGAACGGAAGCTTTTAGTTTCTCTGATACCATGTAGAATCTGCTCAATGTAGAGAAGGAAGAAAAATGGAGAAAAGAAGATTACAAACTCACGTGAAATGTGTGAGTGAAAGAAATGAATTCATTAATTTCTTTGAAGTGATCAAGCTGTTTATATACACATTCACACACATAACAACCAAATTAACAACTCAACAAACTCCTAACTATTTTAACTAAAATCTGGTAAATGACATAAATACCCCTGTATGCTACATTCATTCTGCAAGAGCTTTCCTACATCTTAAGATCAACATACGTAGAATCATCATCTTCCTTTACTTTGTTCTCATTGTTTTTTGGGTTTCCATTCATATTCTCAACCTTAGTAGCAATCTGAGCAAATTCATGGTATTCCTCTAGAGGTTGCTCTATCTGTTGAGGTTGGAGCTCATTTCCCTCCATGTACAACTTCATCACCCATAGAAAATGCAGTGTTTAACGTTTGTAAGTTCGTCTTATCATGTTGCGCACCCAACAACTTTGCAACAACGACAATTTCTTCGCTACTGAAGCCACACCTATTAAGTATAGGACT
>CAIGRB010050043.1:26809-45545 GCA_903798255.1 Fraxinus quadrangulata | reverse complement strand
AAAACATACAAATCATCTCTTGTGATATTAACACACGTCGAATTTAATAGTAGCTATTGAACTTCAAATTAGACCTTATTTCTCGTGGAAACGATACTCTTAACTCACAAATCTTATTACTTGTACAATGATCATGTACGCTTGCGGGTTTGAAGCGAATAATTTTTTGCACCTTTTTCGGGGAATAACGGATTTAATTTTTGTTTAGTAGTTTATAAATTAGATTTTTATTTTATCTTATTTATTTATTTATTATTATTGATTTTGGCTACCCACTCTGATCTCTCTTATTTGATATTCTATCCAAGTGTCATTCAGCAATACATCTAAGATTCTGACGCTAGCATGGTAAAAAGATTTTTGCAATGATTAATCTCAACATGGACGACGAGGAAGAATGGTGCATTATACTAGTTACTGCATGAATATATGCACGGAACCCTTTCTGCTCAAGCTCCTACAGTTTAAACAATATTTAAGATGTCGGAGACTCGCAATTGACATCTATTGAAAACTACATTCCTGTAGGGGTATCCTTCCAACACATTTGTGGAATTTGCTCCTTCCATGTTGAACAAGGAGGCAATTGCAAAATACTACATGAATCTTGCCAACCTAGATGAAAACAAACTGTGTGGGGGAGATGGCGCATTCTGGGTTGAGTTTAAAAGGAGGAGATACAATCTACTCAAAAAGTTTGAAAGAAAGAGTTTACATTGCCCGTGGATTTAAATTTTGAATCGGCCATTCATCTCGAGGAGATATCAGTTATGGAAGACGAGAACAATGACAGTGATAGATCAATTACAAACGAACTAAACGAAGAGGAGACAATTAATGAAGAAGACGTTAACACACATTCTGTCAACTTCATTGATTGTCCTATCATTGAATTCGTAATTAAGCCCGAAGAGAAGGAAGAAGTCTATATAGTTGAATTCAAATCGGAGGAAATAAGCATATCATATCACATTGGAGAGTGCAATATTAAAATTTGTAGAAGCAATGAAGAGTATAGCAAAGTTAGAAGAGGCAAACTGAGTAAAACAACAAAAGCGTTCTTCAGAATTTCATGATGTCAAAACAACAAAGTCAAGCAAAGGACTCTAAACAAAGCATTTATTGGGAGGCAACCCAATTTTTCTTCTCTTTTATTTATTATGCTTTCTAGTAATAGGATAATTTAGATTAGTTTTTTTTTATTATTCAATTTTAGAAACTCATCATTCATGCCTCATTTCCTCTTAGGTTTTCGATATGTTTGTTTTTTTATTAGATGTTAGAGTTAAGTAACATTTGTTTCAAATTTTTGAGCTTTAATGCTTTATTTGATCACATTGTGTAGGAACATGAAGTCACGGAACATTTAAACTCATATTGATCAAGGAGCCAACGTGAGCAATATGA
Source organism: Fraxinus quadrangulata (assembly GCA_903798255.1). Lineage (NCBI taxonomy): Eukaryota > Viridiplantae > Streptophyta > Magnoliopsida > Lamiales > Oleaceae > Fraxinus > Fraxinus quadrangulata. The sequence goes on along the minus strand of CAIGRB010050043.1, from coordinate 44,138 downwards.
AGCCAGCCATTGGATTACAAGCCATATTAGGGAAGTCTTTTCTTCATTTTATTCGGCATCCCTTTATATGGGGATTTAAAATTTAAGAGATTGAGGACAATCTCTAATTTAATGTTGCTGGTGGAAAACACGAGTTTTCAATTTTTTTTTTTGTCATTCTTATGTTTATGTGTTTTTAGATGCTTTTATTCCATTAGTTTAAATATTAAAAAAATTTAAAAATTTTAAAAATATTTTCTTTTTATGTGCTTGTGAGAGTTAGTTAGCATGATTGGTAATGAAAAATATATTGAATCGTTAATTGATCTATGAATAGTGAATAAGTTGCATGTTTAGATTAATTTTAGTTTTTTTTATGTGAAATTTGATATATATTGAGCACATGAATTAAATTAACCATTGTATAGGAATAAGTTGATTTCATAATTTGAAATGTTGAAATAGTGAACCATAGTTGCTAAACCAAAAATCACTAAATTTTACATCGTTAGACCAAATTTATAATAGTTCGGTGGATTTCGTTGTTGTAGGAATATGTTGAGACAAATTGGGATTCCATGTGTGAAATTAAAAATCTTGTATGAATTGTCTAAGATCAATACGATGCAATTGGGTGAAAATCTCAATTTAGAGGTCATTTTACTTAGATACGTGTTTAATGAGGAACATTACACTAATGAAGGTATAAAGAAACATATTTTATTTGAAAAAATTTCTTTGTAGCTTTTATGCCTCGGGTTATTAAGCCTGTAAGGTTGTTAAAATATGTTTCCATAAAATCAACTGACTTGGGAGTAATCGGCCTAAAACTTGTTACATGGGTCATTAAGAAAGTTTAAGGGAGAGAATGTTGCAAATAAAGAAAAAAAATTATTGAGAAAAAATTGAGAAAAAAATATAAAAAAAGCGGGTGCATAAAACAAAATGCGCGCCAAATACATTGGTTATGTCACAAACACTTGTTTAAGAAAATTTGACTTTTGATAAAAGAATTTTTGCCTAATTAAGTTCTAGAGATTAAAGTAATCAAACTTAATGGTGAATCCTTATTTATTGACATATTGACTTGCAATTAGTGAAATTTATCTAAACTAGAAATGTGAAGATAGTATAAAAATCAACATTAGATCACACACTTGAAAGAATGAAAATAATAAGTTTGGAGGTGTGTGAATCTTACGAGTGATGAAAGAACATATTTGACGATTAAGGGTCGGGAATTGAAACAATTTATGAATTCATAATGCTATGCTTAATTCTTTGATTTTACATTGGAGAAGTGGATTTTAATATTTGTATTACGATTTTGAAGTAGTGCATAGATTTGATATTATGATTTCAATCTTGAGATAAAAAGCTAGGTTAGCTAGCTAAATTTTTTCGTATTGCTTGATTGACTGGCCACCAATTAGATAATTAGTATCGTATGTTTGTGTATTTGGTAGGTTTTAGCTTTGTTTGAGGGCAAACAAAGATTCAAGTTTTGAGATTTGATAAATGTAGTTTCTACACTTATTTGAGGTCATAATATTTTACTTTTATTTTTGGATAAAATACTACCTAACTTGTGTTATATTTCATTTTATAGGTGAAAATCTATATTTGATGAAGAATTGGAGAAAAAATGCAAAGATAGCGGAAAAAGAGTTGAAATGTATCAAATACAAAGTTCGGGGACTGAAATGTAATTATTAACAAGTAACGTCGAGCCTTACGATGAAGATTTGAGAGTGTTAGGCATCAAATGGATGAGGAAATAAGCCAAATGGATGAAATATGGTCAAAATACTATCACATATCAACTTCCAGTTGAAAAAGTTATGCTTCGAATTCTCAGTCTCAGTTTGAGATCCAGTTTTTGCATAGGGAATGTTCGAATTGGAAATATTGTATTTCTAAAATATTTGTAGAGTTTTGAGTTATTTTTTCAATACACTTTGAATCACTTTAATCGGATATCGAAAGAGAAAGTTATAAAACAAATACTGAGAATTGTTTAGCTGCCGGAAATTAGGCGGGGCCCGCACCATCACCTGTAGGAGAGGCGCATGCCCCAACCGAAAATAGAGGCATCCCAAACTAGCTAGGTGTGTGCCCTAGATATACCTAGGCACGCACCTCAATACAAATGAAAAAAAATCTTCTTTTCCTTATTTTTGTTTTGGTAATAATTCAATGCAATCTTTTATGCATCTTTTAAATTCTAACCTCGACTAGAACGTGGGAGACATCCATTCAACCTAAATTTCATCATATTCTATATATTTTGGAGATGAAGAACAAGTCTTTATAACAATTTAAGGTGAATCATATAGGTAGTTTGAAAATTCATAGCCTGGTTTCAAGATTTGAGCCAAAAATGTGGATTTCTCATACTTTTTCCATCTTTCTTATTTTCGGGTGATTTTTTCCAATTAATTTTGTGTAATTTAATTATAAAAATGTTAAGCTGGGTTTTTCATTTTGTTGGATGAATAATAACCTTATTGTTTGTTTATTTTGATTCAAGACAATTTGCTTTTCTTCATTTTATTGGATGAATGATGAACCCTATTGTTTGGTTATTTTAATTCAAGACAATTAGTTTAGTAGTGCTTGATTGGTTTTGCATTCCCATTGAACTATTTGATTCGTTGATCACCAATTATATAGTAAGTTGCATGTTGTAGTGTAGGAATACCCACAATAAGTCTAGAACGCAGCAAAATCAACACGTGGACAATAAGTATCAAGAATAATATATATAGCATGTAATCATGTGTGATAAATCCTGTGAATCAATATATGTTTTTCATATAAATTTGGACTAAAAATAGGATCGGGTTGTGTTAAATATATGTTTAATATATCTTGAAAAAGAATATTGAATAACAGTAGATTATCGATTGTCTTGAATACATGAATTTATTATATTACGAATTAAGAATTGAATTAAATGGTAATAGGAGATTCACAATTCCAATACAAATATTTACATATTAAATAAATACTTCATTTGTTTTATTAGTTTAGAATTAATATAGATTACATATAAACCATCTCTTTTGATATCACCATACTTCAAATTTAATAGTAGCTATTGAACTACAAAGTAGACCTTATTCTTTGAGGGAACGATACTCTTAACTCACAAATATTTTTACTTGTACAACGATCCCGTATGCTTGCGGGTTCTACGCGAGCAATGAAGGTTAGTTTTAGCAACCAACTATGATTTGGTTGCTGAAGAGTTTTACTTAGGACCAAAGTGTAGTCTCAAAAGGGTACAAAGCAACCAATTTATTATCAGCCTCCAAACCAAGACCATTACCGACCATTTTTGGTCATTGAATATTATAGATTTAGCGACCAAATGTTATTTAGTCTCTAAAGACTTTTAACGATGATGAATAACATCACGCGGCCATTTTTTTTGGTCGATAAGATCTTCAGCGACCAAAAAAATAGTTTCTACCAATCAATATTTTTGGTCGATGAAGATTTTTTTTTTTTTTGGTACTGGATATGACGAATTAAAAAAAAGATGTTCTTTGAAAACGGATTCCGTATTTCAACTTTTGCTTAAATTTAGCACAAGAGATTGGAGAAAATTGCAGTGACACCATCTCTCCATGAAAATTAGACAATAATGATTCTCAATTCTTATTCAACAGATAGTTTAATTTACTTTTCTAATATTGACTAAAGTGATATTTGAACTTTGAAGTAAAATTAATGAATATATTTTATATAGTAGGAATCCAATGCAGTTATGGTTTTATTTTATTCCGTGGATGACATTTATCTGCAAATAGAATGGACTTTCTCATTAATTATCCCTTCAAAATGATGCGAGACGATTTCAATTTCACAATGAACTTAACAATAAGACTATTTAAAAAAGAGATGTTCTTTAAAAATGGATTCCCATACTTCACATGATTTAATTTAATTTACTAATATTGACTGAAAGGGTATTTGAAGTCAAAGAACCCATTTTTCCCAATAGATAATAATATAAAAACATCAACTACAAACAATATTCAACTAAATATAATATTTTCTCCTCTCGAGAACTTGAAGCCGTAATCCAATAATTTAAAACCTTCCTAAAATCAAGACTAATTCTTATTGAACCAATCTTTGGACAAGATTCTTGACTATTGACTAATTTTATTGTATAGTCATGGGAAGATTATTTTAATTTTCCAATTTGAAATACTTCATGAATAACTTAAAATGTTTGCCTTGACTAATCATTTTTATATTTGCACCATTCAAGAAATTGTTCGAGTAAGACGCGTTTTTTTATTTATTTATTTAAAGCACAGTCTAATGCAAGGTGGGCATTTGGTCACTTTTTTAAAAAAAGATAAATAAATAAATTCATGGACTGTTTGGATTTTCATATTATTATTTAGGATAATTGAACCACATTATCTATAATATTATTTTATTAAAGAATTTGTGATTGAAATAAAAAGGAGAAATATGTATTTTGAAAATAATGATACGAAATTGAAATAAGGCTGCAACATTATAATTAAAGTCAATAGAAACCCTTTTGGACTACCAGGCATCACATGTGGCATGTGATTTGATGCTTTAATACCCAAGGCCAAGACTTTGATATATATACCACAAGTAGAATAATTACATAATATCATTTGTGGCATTATGTAACTTTTGATGTACAAGTAGAATAATCATTCTAAAAATAATGTCATTTGACTTTTGGGAAAAATTATAATGTGATTATAATGAAGAGAATAATTATGAATCTTTTCAAATGTCCTGATAATAGTTGTGTGTATGATTAAAAAATGATGTTTGACTTTGACTTTAAATTAACAAAAGATTATAATAAAATCCAAACAAGCAGTTGTGAAAAATTTTGAATTGTCTAACCCATTCCTACAGGGTAGGGCTGAACAATAAAATCGACAAATCGCAAAATCAAATCGAATTCGCTTTTTCAAAATCGTTGGTTGGTCCACGTGGAATCGTTAACATTATATTGTGGTTGCAATATAATTGATCTTTTCATTTTTGGAAGTCAATACCTGACATTTTTTTACAATACAATAAATAAAATTTCCAATTATTTTTGTTTTATAATATTATTATAATTGTGCAGTCGACCTAACCAAATAAGTCATAAATACATGTTTCATATAGATAGTCATAATCGATACTAGCATTACTATGTCAAAGTTACTCTTGCAAGGGAGTTTACTTTATCGGGATGGATAAACACTGTATTGAGACCAATGACCAATTATAAAAAGTCATTACAAGACAAAAAATTCTCTCTCTCTCTCTCTCTCTCTCTCTCTCTCACGGATAAACACTGTATTGAGACCAATGACCAATTATAAAAAGTCATTACAAGACAAAAATTGGTCTATCTTAGACAAAAATTGGTCTCTCACACACACACACACTCTCTCTCTCTCTCTCTCTCTCTCTCTCTATTGTTCGAAAAAGACATTTTTTTTAATTAAATTCATGGACTGTTTGGATTTTCATATTATTATTTTGGATAATTGAACCACATTATCTATAAATTTAAATGGTTAGAAAGAAATACTTTTATTTATTTAAATTTAATCAACGTCTCATGTATATACTAGATGTTTTTGTCTAAACCATGATCATTACATACATTTATCATTGGTGAAATTGGAATATAAAGTTTTTGTACTTTGATACTATATTGAACCATTTCAACTTTAAAACTATTGAAGACAAGTAACATTTATTCACTTAGTAAAATGTTCAGCGGATTAATGTTGTAGATAAATAAAGATAAATTTGATCCAATTTTACTTGGCATTTTCTACAAGGGATATGTATGATGGAGGTAGTTTTGAAAATGTCAATATCATAATACCGTGGAATAATGGAGCCCAAACAAGGGTGAGTTTCTTTTACCCATAGTCGAAGATGTTTGGTGAGTTTCTTTTCCCCCAGTCAAAGAAATCTAGTTTATGCTAGAAAAAAACGGATAATTAAACTCTCTCATTTTTTTCCACCGAACAAATGACACCGAACAGAATAGTAATTATTATGCAGACTAGTTTTATCAAGAAATTCACAGGGAAGAACACAAGAATAACACCAAAAAATACAGAGAAAACGTCTCTGAAATTTAAAGAACTTTATTATCTCAAGCAATGATGAAAATAAATTCACAAGCTGGACTTTATAGCAAAAATCTGAATTTTACCAAAAATGGCAAAATTTCAAAAATCACGCCAAATTAAAATAAATAATAAAATAAGTAGTTTGTGAAAAATTTAGCCCAAATCGGGTTAGAAATCATCTCCAAACATGCAATCGAAATATTATCAAAAATAGCAAAATTTAACTAAAAATAGTAATTCGAAAGGGAAAACAACGGAATTTGAGGTCGAAAATCGCACACGCTTAGTTAAGCTCGGTGCCCACGACGTTCGCGCCAAAACATGCTTTCCGGATTGTGCTCATAATCGCGATTCTGATAACCGTAGTCAAAGTTATGGCCAAATTAGCGAAACACGTCACAATCACCAAAATAACTCGATCACTTGCCATCCTTGCGCCGATCTACCAACTCGTGATACTTTAAAGCCATTAACGTGTTATCTGACAACTCAGCATCCGACTCGGTCCCTCCTGCATCACCAAACGACCACACTTATTCATAGAGTACAGCTAATTGTATGACTTTCTTCTCTGAATAAGATTTTGAAAGAATAAGAGAAAATTAGTGACACGGTACCAAACCTTTCATTTAGTTGTAGATTCTGTCCAAACCTTTTATTTGTACAACCGTGGGTACCAAACCTTTCAAAAATCTACACTTGAAGTCCAAATAGATGAAATCATTGGTTAGACCGTTGGTTGACTAGAGAATTAGAGTTCTGACTTATTTTAGCCAATTTTTAAAAGGGTAACATGGTAAATTTATATTTTTTTGCAAAAAAAAAAATAAAAAAATTTTATCAACTAATAAATCAAAAAATAAAAAAAGCGAAAAACATAAAATAAAATCCAAAACTACCCACCCACACCATATCCTCCACTCTTACTCCAAACCCCATTCCAACCCCTTACCCAAAATCACTGCCATCCTGACAACGCCTCCACCATCACCACCGCTTCCTCCTCAACGTCGACACCACAATCACCACTAAGGTGGCACCACCAGAATTTCGCTATCCACACCTCCAACTTAACCATTTTCCCCACCTCAATCACATTTCTATCCCAAAACCAAACCCAAAACATCCTGCGATGGAACTATACACTTTATTTTCATCTGTGCTACCTGCAACTTATTGCCTCTTCATCGTCGGAACCACACACCCTCCCATATCCCAGTTCTCCATCTCGTTGACAACATCTCATCACACCATTATATTCACCACTAACACCACCACCACTACCACCACCACTGTCACAACAAGAACCCACTAACACCACCTGTTGAACCACCATTTTCAGTGGAACCCAATAATACCACCACCTACTGAACTGCTACAACAAGAACCTACTATTAATTCCTAGAAATCAACAGAAGAAGTCCTAAAAAGATATTAACATAAATCAACTAATTCATACAACTGTTTCATTTGTCTTGCCGGTCACAAACACAATACAATCCACCACTATTTTGATGGTTGTTCAATGTTGCTAGGCGGTATTGTTGATGATTTGGGTCTCCATTGAAAAATTCTAAATTTGGGATAGGATCGATTGTGTGGTAGAGAGATGAATTGAAAATTTTTAGATTTGGGATGGGATCGATTATGAGGTTGAAAGAGAATATGAAATCTCCATTTTCACGATCGACGGTAGTTGGTGTGGTGGTGGCATCAACACTGGGTAGGTGGCGATTTTGAGGTAAAGGGATTCGTTGAAGAAAGGGGTGGTGGTGGTAATTGTTTTGATTTATGTTTTTTTTTCATTTAATAAATAATATATTATATTGTGTTTTATGTTTAAAATGTGAAATTACCATTTTGTCATTTTAAACCTAGTCAAAATTATGGTCAATGTCAACTAACGGTCAAGCAAATTGGTTTCCATCCATTTGAGCTCAAAGTGCGGATTTTTGTAAGGTTTGATACCCATGACGATACAAATGAAAGATTTGGAAAAAGTTTCCAACTAAATGAAACGTTTGGTACTGTGACTGCAATTTTCCCAAAGAATAATGTTATTTGATAATGATGGTCAATCAATAATAGTGGCTTCAGATGCTGTTATCGATTTTATATCTTGCAAATGTATGGATCGTAACAAGTAATATAGTGGACCTTCGAGTCCGAATTATCGTTCCCACGAGAACTATACTTTAATACTTAGTTTAATACTTATAACTACTATTTGACAAAAACAAACAAAGAATTGTAATTTGTTGTGATTTTTTTTATCTAACTACTTGAAAATAATTGGATGCTCACAAAAATCGATTTAAAATTCAAATATGGAATACGATATTAGAACTCAACAATTTCATCTCAAGAGTCATGTTCACGATAATATATTTCGAATTAAAACCAACGTAAGTGTATGGTTTGTTAACAAGTAATAAAATGAATTTTGAGCCCAACTATCGTCCCATAGAGATCAATTTAGTACAATTTTAATTATTGCAACCTTAACTAAAATATGAATAATATGGTATGTTTGTTTATGACAAAATTATGACTAAAATAATCTACTTATGAAATTATGAGTAAATTAACTAAACTAAATTCAATTAATCTAAATGCAAAATTGATGTGTTTAATAAATGACAAGAGCACTAGATCCCGAATTTCCATGCAATAATATTTTTTAACCTTAGTTTTGCACTTTGACAACGCGATTGCATTTTGACGAATCAATATTCCTATTTTATTTAACAATCACTGTCGAATAATGTTAAACCTACTCTCATATATGATTAGACTATAGTTCTATGATGGATGCGAACATAAAAGAATGTATGAATTTTTATAAATACTTAAATATTCACATAAAACATAACGATATATTTCTATTCCCTAACGGACCTTATGACAATTTGCACCATATCGAACCTATTTCCCTTATTTCGAATGCATAAAATAGGCCACCACATTCACACAACTACCTTGCACAATAATCATAGAGAAAAGATAAATCATGTAAATCATTCAAAATTCAAAAACGTGTTTTCAATATCAAATATATAAAACTAAAGACTAAAAATTCATATTACAAGGTTCATCATTCTCCTAATACAAATAAATTTGGCCTAACATGTTATGAAGAAAAAACAAAAGAAATATTGAAAAATCGACATCACCCAAATAAATTTTGAATTGAATTTTTGAGTTTTGGAATCGATCTTCGTGTTTCTTGCTTCCTTCCATACTCCCAAATCTCTTAGAATGTGTCGTAATGCGTGGTGACCACTTCGGGATGGCCCTGGGTCTTTAAAAGATGTCTCAAAATTTGTTTCCATAAAAGTTAGAATCATATAAGGAAAAAAGAACTTTTCCTCCGAAAATGTACTACACTATAGCATAGTACAACTTTATGCTATAGCATAGTTTAATGAAACTCATCCCTAGAACTCCCTAAAGCTGACCATGCGATCGCATTGTATATTATACAATGTGACCGCATAGTGTAGATGAAAATCCAAAAGTTGCACTTTAGTCCTAGAACTACGTTTTCTCATTTCATGATCTCTTTTCTCGCTTCTTCTTCTTCTTCTTCTTCTTCTTCTTCTTCCAATATCTCATTCTTTCACTCAATTTGTCTCCGACTCTTTCGCATATTCGTTTCTTCTTTCGGGTCATTGTTGGGATATTTTTTCTTTGGTTTTCTTCCAATTTAATCATTTTTTCGCTTATTTCTCCTAAACTCCACAATGTCCATCAATGTTAACGTACAAAACATAATTTATATAGAATTAAGTCACATTCTAATATATTTACCAACAATTATCCATATTTTATGACCTAAATAAGTGGGTAAAACACACTTATCGAATCCCCAAACTTGAACTATTATTTATCCTCAAACAAAATTGTAGCTTAACTCCACACAAAACATGGTTTGACAAAACATGAGTTGAGACGAGACTTAATTCATTAAACTTAACTAGGCGACTTTGTTGACTCCAACTTTTTGTGTAGAAAAGAATAGCGTCGTAAAAAAGAGTTTGTCTTCCTATAATATTGAAATTAAATATTTGCTAATTCAATAGCTAAGGACATCATTGTAATATAGGTGTACTCACAATAAGTCAATTCAAATTAGCAATATATCAATGAATATTATTTATGTCATAAAAAATTCCAATTGCGTATTTAAAAAGAGATCCAATTTGTCAAGGTAATCTCAAACTAAATACTTAGTCAGGCTTCCATTATACAATACTACGTTATGTGTATTTTACTGGCTACCTAATGACTAAGACTTGTTCAATCTGCTGAATTATTATTCAAAATAATTCAAACCACGTTCCCCGGCATGGTTCACAGCGAGAAGTTTTGGCGCCCCCTGTCCTCACCAAAAAAAAGTTTTATGTAAAAATTAAAGTTCAAAAAATATGATTATTTATGTCATTTTGCGTATGATCAAATTAGATGAACCAAACAAATATTGCGGTTGCAATATAATTGATCTTTTTTTTTTTTTCGGAAATCAATACTAGACATTTTTTTAATAATACAATAAATAATATTTCAACTTATTTTTGTTTTACAATATTATCATAATTGTGCAGTCGGCCTAACCAAATAAGTAATCTATACATGTTTCATATAGAGAGTCATAATCGATACATTTGACATTACTATGTCAAAGTTACTCTTGCAAGGGAGTTTACTTTATTGGGATGGATAAACACTGTATTGAGACCCATGAGCAATGAATTATGGTATGTGTACATAAAAGTACACATAATCTTTCATATAAGGGTCACATGATGGCTCTGTGGCCCTTATGTGAACAATTATGTACATTAGCACTATTCATGAGCAATTACAAAAACTCGATACAAGACAAAAATTGTCTCTCTCTCTCTCTCTCTCGTTTGAAAAAGACATTTTTGTTTTTAAATTCATGGACTGTTTGGATTTTCATATTATTGTTTTGGATCATTGAACCACATTATCTATTAAATTAAATTGTTAGAAAGAAATACTTTTATTTATTTAAATTTAATCAACGCCCCTCTCATGTATATACTAGATGTTTTTATCCAAACCTTGATAATTTCATACATTTATCATCGGTGAATTTGGAATATAAATTTTTTGTTCTTTCATACTATATTGAACCATTTCAACTTTAAAACTATTAAAGATGAGTACATTTATTCACTTAATAAAATGTTTAGCTGATTAATGTTTTCGATAAATAAAGATAAATTTGATCCAATTTTACTTGGCATTTTCTACTAGGGATATGTATGATGGAGGTAGTTCTGAAAATGTCAATATCTTAATAATGTGAAATAATGGAGCCAAAACAAGGGTGAGTTTTGTTTTTAAATTTTTTTTTTCGGTCAAAGATGTCTGGTGAGTTTTTTTATCCCCCAATCAAAGAAATCTAATTTATGCTAGGAAAAAACATATAATTAAAGGTGCAATGCTATGTTTGCAAAATTGGGTGTTGTAAAACAAATAAGATATAAGAATATCTGATACCACTTGTTGTGAAATAATTCACCGAATTGAGATGTTGAAGTTATATGACAAATAATGAAGTATTAGATCAAGTAAAAGAATAATAAAGAGAAGAAATATGACAAAAGATTTAAGAGATTTTATTGACTCAATAATAATGGAGAAGAAAGAAAATTATAATGGATCTTATAATTCTAGTAATTTATTTTCTCACACTTATCAAATTGTATAGAAGAGCCTAATATTTATATGAAATATATAGGGGATGTCTAAATCCTCTTGATAGAGTTGTTGATGAATTAGGATGTCAAAAAATCGAGTCCAAAACGAAGTAGGAGAAGAAATGCGAAAAAACCCAAACTGAACAGGCGGCGCCCACCTTCGGGCGCCACGACGTAGCACCGGGCAATCTGCCGAAATTTATTATTTTTTTAAATTGATTTCTACATCCCAAATTCTTCTTCAAATCCAATACCAATTTCCAACTCTCAATGGACTTCCAAAATAGAATTTCAACTTGGCATAAGACTCCAATAACATTCCCAACTGAATTCTCCTTGACGTGCACTTCAATTAGAATTCTTCAATTATTTCAACAAGGAATTCGGGTCACACTCAAATTTTAACAATCTCCACCTGACACGAATTCCACCAAGAAATGATCTTACTTCTTCAACAATAACCAAAAAATAAATTTCTCCAACAAAACATAATACTCAATATCTTCCAATGAATCCAACCACTACTTTTGCAGAATTATCTCAAATTCCCAAAAAACATAATAACTTTATAATTTATAAAATAGGCTTTAACATACTCCAAAACAGAATCAATACAAAATGCTTTTATCGAAGGCTAGGGGTGGGCATGGGTTGAATTGGGTTGAGTCGATTTTTGCCTTAACCCAAACCCAATTCAACATGATCGGTTTGATCAAAATTTAACACAACCCAACCCGTGTAAATGTTGAAACCCAACCCAACCCAACCAAGTATCGGTCGGGTTAGGTTGGGTTAGTCGGTTTGTGACGACTTGTTAACAAAGATTAAAGTAGACTGATCGGGTTGGACCCATTGGACGGGTTTATAATTGACTCATGACTTATATAATATTAGGTCTCTATAATTGCAATGATAAAAAAAATCAGAATTATTTTGGCACTTCATGCCCAAAAATGTTACATAGATAAATTGATATTAAATTATATGAACCCAAGAAAAGTTTTTGGCAATTAAAATGTTGGGCGCGTTTATTCGATTTTTATGGATTAACCTATGACCCGACCCGACTCGACCCGACCCACCGCACAGTCAACCCAACCAATCCGTATAAAAATAACAAAAAAACCAACCCAAATTGGTAGGGTTAGTTCGGTTTGGGCGATTTCGACGGGTTCAGTCGGGTTTTACCCACTCTTACCGAAGGCCCCTTGTTAGATTGAACACCTCCTACTCAACTTAAATCATTTTCAACTAAATCAGCATCCACATACCTTGTTCCACTAGGTCCATCTCCAACATCTAAATACAATGGCACCGTAGGTGATGGTAGCAAAGCAAAATTATCCATATCTCCTAAACTCCATATAACATTATTCTTCAAATTGACCCTTTACGAGCACCTAAATGTATTGTACCAAACTAAATTTCTACCACGGTACTGAACCTGTACTGATTAACTCTTCTAAATTCTGCACGACCTTGCAAGATGTATAACTGAGACATTTGTTGTCCCTCTAATACAACCTGGGTGCTTTTACAAACTTTCAAAACTCCACCTGCACCAAAAAACTCATAATTCTTTGAATCAAGGATAGACAACGAGATGAGATTCTTCTTCAAATTCGAAACATGCTGAACTTGGCTAAGTGTTCTAAGTGTCTCATCCAATAACTTCAATCTGACCATACCAATTCTAGCAACCCGACAAGGTGCATTGTTTCCCATAACCACAACACGAAACAGTTTCATATATAGTAAACAAGTCCTTATCAGGATACATATGCAACACACATGCTAAATCAAGATTTCAATCCTCCTCTGGTTTAGACTCGAAGTTAGAAATAGCCTAAAGTTCTCCATCAATGTTCTCCGCGAGGTCTGCTTCGCTTGAATTATCTGATTGCTTCCCATATCGACTTGCAGCCAACCTTTCTTTATTCTGTAATTTGTAGTAATCATTCTTCATGTGTCCCTTCTTCTTGTAGTAGTAACTTAAATTTCGATCTGCCCCTTCCAAAATCACCATGAGCAACCAAACCTTCTCCATCTCTGACCTCAGAAACCATATGCTTCATCTTCTCTTTTGAATACAAAGTATCATACACATCTTCTATGGCGAGAGTGTCATGACTATACAAGATCGTGTCTCTAAATGAAGAAGAAAAATCGGGTAACGAACACAATAAGATCAAGACCAAATTTTCTTCATCATACTCTACTTCCAAAGTTTCCAAATCAGCGACGATCTCTTTAAATACAGCTAGGTGATCTTCCAATGATCATCATTCTGCCATTCGATGAAAGTATCAACCATACTTGAGGTTTAACTTGCTTGTCAGACTTTTAGTCATTCACAATTGCTCAAACTTCAACGATAGAGCGCTGCTGAAACCTCCTTCACAACGTTCAGAAGAATAGTATTTGATAGATGAAGATGAATGTGAGAAACTGTCTTATTAGACTTCCGTAATTTCTCCTCCGCGGTCAAAGTTGCGGGCATCTTGTCAATTCCTAGTAACGCATCATCCAAAGCCTACTTTGTGAAACTGCATGCATCTTAAGAAGTCATTGTGAAAATCTAGTGCTCAGATCCAAAAATGGAATGACATACTTGATGGAAGCCATTACGAACAAAAACCTTGAACAAATCAAATTATGCGCTCTTGCGGAATTGTTGAATCTGGAGCTCTGATACCACTTGTTGTGAAATAAACCACCGGATTGAGATATTGAAATTATATGAAAAATAATGAAGTATTAGATCAAGTAAAAAAAAAAGACAAGAAATATGGTAGAGGAATTAAGAGATTTTATTGACTCAAAAATAATGGAGAAGACAGAAAAATTACAATGGATCTTATAATTCTAGTAATTTATTTTCTCACACTTATCAAATTGTATAGAAGAGTCTAATATTTATAGAAAACATATAGGGGACGTCCAAACCCTCTTGGTAGAGTTGTTGATGAAATATGATGCCAAAAATCGAGTCCAAAACGAAGTCGAAAAAGAAAACGCATAAAAACCCGAACATAACAGCGCTACGGCGCCGGGCAATCTGCCGATTTTTTTTTTCAAATTGTTTTCTTCATCCCAAATTCTTCTTCAAATCGAGTACCAATTTCCAACTCTCAAGGGGTTTCCAAAATAGAATTTTAACTTGACATATGATTCCAATAGCATTCCAAACTGAATTCTCCTTGACGTGCATTTCAATTAGAATTTTTCAATTATTACAACAAGGAATTCGGGTCACTCCGAAATTCTAACACCGTGTTACAAAATTGTTTGACAAAATGAGTGTGGCAAGATCTAGATCATTGATTTTAAAAAACTATTTTTGAAATCATTAGCCTAAATCTTGCCACACTCATTTTGTAACCCAATTTTGTAAACCAATTTTGTTCATGTTCACGAAAATATATTTCGAAATAAAACCATTGTAAGTGTACAATTCGTTAAAGTGAATTTTGAGTTCAAGTATCTCTCACAGAGATTGATTTAGTTCAAATTTGAATTTTAACCAATATCAAATATGGCTTATGGCAAAATTATCACTTCGAATAATATATTTGCAAAATTTTGAATGCAAGCCTTCAAAAAGTGACAAAGTAGAAATTGACCTTTGAAGTTAGATTAACGAAAATGTTATATAAAGCAGCAATTGGTCTGTCACCTTATAATAATAATAATAATAATAATAATAATAATAATGTCTACATGTCAAATATCGCAAACTCGGAGTTGAAAAAAAAAAAATGTTCTCTCCCTTTCAAGGTTATAAAAAAGTTATTTATAAATGAATAATTTGTACTTCTTCTATAGTTTTTTGGCATGAGAAAAAGCTTGGTGACACCTTTAGTAGCCAAGCTATCTGTGACAAGGGATAAAATAGTAATTCACAGCTCGCATTAAATACATAATTTCACTTACATAGCAAAAATGAAGACATTGAAGTCAAATATGTAAATTTATCCTTGCAATATTATATTTGCAAAATTTGGAATATAAGCATTCAAAGTGACTAAGCAGCATTTGAACTTTGAAGTTAAATTATGGGTAATACATATTGACTAGAGCAATATTTAAAGTCAAATGATGGGTGATATCCTTTTTATTTTATCCAGTAAAAGACAACGTACAAATAATATATTTGCAAAATTTTGAATATAAATATAGCAACTCAAGACATTGAATTCAGGTGACCCATTTTTTAGCCACTAGATGTCAATATGAAAACAATGAAATTTGGAGTGAACTCATTTTTACGTGTACATCACTTTTGACATCCAAATTAGCATGATTTGATTTGTGAAATTTTTTTTTTTTTTTTTTTAAAAATAGTCCAATATCATGTTGCCACTAGATGTCAATATGAAAACAATGAAATTTGTCGGCTTAAGTTATTATTTTCTGCTCCCAGTAATTTCGAAATCATTATCCTATATTTTAAAATCAATTGTGCTATACAAACATGCTCAAACACAAGTTAAAAAACACGAGGAACATGTGTCGACACATGATTGGACAGTTTAAAAAAATAAAAACATAATACTCAATTATTATCTTTCACATCTCTGTGCCCCTCTATCCATAACCTTGAGCATGTCCAAAGAGCATTATTCTTTTAAAATCTTGGTAAAATCTAGACAATTTTTTTATTGACCAATCCTTGGACAAGGTCACATGTTAGTGGTTGGCTTCTTATACAAAAATGAACATATTTTGCCCGTGTTTGGTAGAGAATAAAATTTAAATTTAAGTTAGAGTTAATAATTAATTTTAATAATATATTTCATGAGATTCACAACTTTTCAATAACACATTTTATCATATTTTATAAAAATTTACTAAAAATCTAATTTTAATCCTCATCAATACAAGGGCTTTCTATTGTAGGTATCCTATGCAAGGATGATCTATTTTTATTCGTTGGATGACATTTGTATGCAAATTATAATGTTGACGTTCTCCATTAAAGATTATTCTATTTGTATATTAAATGTTATATCAAGTACTATATAATGTACAAGTGAGATTATGTAATTGGCCGGTGGAATTTAGTCATGTGTACATTATGTAATTCTTGATATATTGTAGCAATAGTTTTCTCTTCAAAATGACATGAGATGATTTCAATATCACAATAAACTTGGCGATATGACAATTTAAAAATAGATACTATTCAAAAATGGATTCTCGCAACTCAAAACTCTTGCTTAAATTTAGCATAAGAGATGGGAGAAATTGTGGTGTCACATTCAAGCAGCTTTCCATGAAAATGAAACAAAATAATAATTCACAATGAATGATTAATTTACTTTACTAATATTGACTAAAGTTGTATTTGAACTTTGAACTAAAATTAATGAATATATTTCATATAGCAGGAATCCTATTCAAGTATGATCCATTTTTATTCGATGGATGAAACTTATATGCAAATAGAGATTTTTTTTTTTTTTTTTTTTTTTT
>CAIGRB010050043.1:1890-26673 GCA_903798255.1 Fraxinus quadrangulata | reverse complement strand
TTTTTTTTTTTTTTTTTTTTTTTCACATAGAATATTTTTTGGATGGTGATAATTTTTTGAAGAAAGCAACTAATCTTTTGGTCGATGAAGGTTAGTTTTAGCAACCTATGATTTGGTTGCTGAAGAATTTTACATAGGACCAAAGTGTAGCCTCAAAAAGGGTACAAATCAACCAATTTATTATTAGCCTCCAAACCAAGACCTTTATCGACCAATTTTGGTCGTTGAATATTATAGATTTAGCGACCAAATGTTATTCAGTCTCTCAGACTTTTAACAATAGTGAATAACATCATGCAGCCATTTTTTCGGTTGCTAAGATCTTCAGCGACTGAAAAATAGGTTCTACCAATCAATATTTTTTTTTGGTAGTGGATAAGACGATTTAAAAAAAGATGTTCTTTGAAAATCGATTCCCTTATTTCAACTTTTGCTTAAATTTAGCATAAGAGATTGGAGAGAATGCAGTGACACCATCTCTCCATGAAAATTAGACAATAATGATTTACAATTCTTATTCAACAAATTCTTATTGAACAGATGGTCTAATTTACTTTTCTAACATTGACTATAGTGATATTTGAACTTTGAAGTAAAATTAATGAATATAATTTATATAGTAGGAATCCAATGCAGTTATGGTTTTATTTTTATTTCGTGGATGACATTTATCTGCAAAAGGAATGGACTTTCTCAATAATTATCCCTTCAAAATGATGCGAGACGATTTCAATTTCACAATGAACCTAACAATAAGACTGTTTAAAAAATGTTGTTCTTTATAAATGGATTCCAATACTTCACATGATTTAATTTAATTTACTAATATTGACTAAAATGGTATTTGAAGTCAAAGGACCCATTTTTTCCCAATAGATAATAATATGCAAATGTCATTTACCAACAATGGCCAACTAATTATAATATTTTCTCCTCTCAAGAATTTGAAGCCGTAATCCAATAATTTAAAACCTTAGTAAAATCAAGACTAATTCTTATTGAACCAATCTTTCGACAAGATTCTTGACTATTTCCTAATTGTATTGAATAGTCATGGGAAGATTATTTTAATTTTCCACTTTGAAATACTTCATGAATAACTTAAATGTTTGCTTTGAATAATCGTTTTTATATTTACACCATTCAAGAAATTGTTCGAGTAAGACAGAGTTTTTTATTTATTTATTTTTAAATCACAGTCAAATGCAAGGTGGGCACTTGGTCACTTTATTTTTTATTTTTTTTAAAAATTCATGGACTGTTTGGATTTTCATATTATTATTTAGGATAATAAAACCACATTATCTATTAATTTAAATGGTTAGAAAGAAATACTTTATTTATTTAAATTTAATCAACACGCCACCCATGTATAATATTATTTTATTAAAAAATTTGTAATTGAAAATAAAAAAGAGAAAAATGTATTTTGAAAATAATGAATATCAAAGGGCTAAAAATATTTGTACGAGCTTGAAATATAGCTGCAACATTATAATTAAAGTTAAGAGAAACCCTTTTGGGCTACCAGGCATCACATGTGCCATGTAATTTGATTCTTTAATACCCACGGCCAAAACTTTGATATATATATTTAATTTACACGCATAATATGTCCATGAATACTAAGCATATTACTTATTCTAAAAAGGCCTCTGCTGTGTATATCAAAAATTATATCAAGGGTTATATAATGAATAATTTTCATCAACCAAATATGCAACTTTTGATGTAACATTTGACGTACAAGTAGAATAATCATTCTAAAAATATTCTCATTGACTTTTGGGAAAAATTATAATGTGATTATAATGAAGAGAACAATTTTGAATCTTTTCAAATGTGCAGATAATAGTTGTAAGTGTATGATTTAAAAATGATGTTTGACTGACTTTAAATTAACAAAAGATTATAGTAAAATCCAAACAGGCAATTGCGAAAAACTTTGAATTGTCCAACCCATCCCTACAGTGTAGGGCTGGACAATAAAATCGACAAACTGCAAAATCAAATTGAATTCGTTTTTTCGAAATCGTTGGTTGGTTCACTTGGAACCATCAACATTTTGGGTTTGAATTGAACCAAATTGTTTCGAAATAGTTTGATATAAGAAAAGTTTGAAAATAAATTAATTTAAATTTATCCAACCCAAGTACAACTAAATGTATTCCAATTAAAAGATACATCTATATTAGAGCCAATCCAACTAGGCAATTATCCACCACAATTAATTAATTAAATCATTACCGATTACTCATCATTATCACAATTATGAATGCAAAACCCAAAGATTGGCTGAACAACTGCTGTTGAACCGTATTTATCGGTCACCCATCAAAATTAATAGACAATTAAATCTAGATTGTTAGTCATACTCAAACCATTTCTTTTACTTCTGCTAACAATTTTCTCAAATTTCGGCTCAAGTTTTTTGTCAGTTTATTCAATTTTTCTTATCTTTTGATAATTATTTACTATATTTTATTAATAGTTGTGTTGTTTTGATTTGATTTGTGTCAAACTTCCTTAACTTTTAGCTAAACAATATTTTTTGTTTATTTATATCTCAATTTCCTGGTTAGGTTATTCAATTTATTATTTATTTTTTAACTATTCAAATATCAACTATTACTTCCGAATCTACATTCCTTACTAGTTTTCAGAATCTTGATTGTTTATAAGTTCATTGAGTGTCAAGATTGTTGATACGGTGATTTGCAATAAAAATCGATTGCATACTAACAAGAGACCTATAGTGATTTGAAGTAGATATATTGATTGATTCACAAAAAAACTATAAAAGATAATCGTAGTTAATGTTTATATTCATTTTCTTTTATTAGTTGCTTTATATCTTTTAATTAAAATTATTAAATAATTTGATATATTCTTATCTTTATGTAAAGATAATTTATGTGTTAAAAGTAGAGAGGTTGCATCAATTAGTATTGACTAAAAGGTTAGAACTAAACTGTTTCTATCATGTTGTTGCATTGATGATTAGAAATGATACTAGTATTTATATTTTTACGAATTTTTAGACTAATATTTATAATTTAACTTATTTAATTTAACTTATTTTTTTGTTTGTTAAGCAGTGTTTTTAAATCAAACTGAACTGAAAAATGTTGTTTCGTTTGGTTTAGTTTAGAAATTGAAGTGGTTCGATTTGGTTTGGAAAAATTTCAAACCGCCTAAAGTAGTTTGGTTTGAAAATTTATTACAAACCGTCCAAGCCGAATCGTGTTCACCTTTGCTGCAAGATAGAGCACCCTCGTTGTCACACAATGTATTGGCCTGTTCTTATTTAGAAGATATGGTTTTCAACGGCGGTTCTTCTACTCCTAATAATTTAGTGCATTAAATTTGCATAGTCCAATAGACGTACTCTAAGAATTGTTTCTTGGCCTCCGCAAGACATTCAACGAAACGAATCAACCAGCTATTACACAGTCAAAATAAAATAATCCAAAGTCATCTTGTGCATTATATATAAGGGAAATTCTGAACCCTGGTTCTTACCTTCATTCTTCAGACACAAAACATTATACAAAATGCAGGCTCTTCTTAGTCCCCAACTCGCCTATTCTTCGCTTGTTCCTCGTAAAATGTTGTTGTCCCCAATACAAAAAGCTCCGTCGCTTCAACATGTCACTGGTAAAACTTTCTATCCATTATTCTTATTCTTTTCATTCGAGAATAAATGGTTGTTTAGCTTTTGATTCTCATTTCTAATACTCTTTTCTTCAACAAGGATCAGTCATTGTTGATGTAGCTTTTGCGCATGAATCTTTGATTTATTTGATTGTGTAGTTCCATTGATAGATATTTGTAACTCTACAAATTCGATCTTGTCATTATTTTTGTGAAACCGGAAACTTATAAAATTTATATTATTTTTTCGTTATTTCGATCTCAAACATATGCCACATATTTAGCTCTTTAACTAATACTTTTGAATATATGATATAGGGCATTTACCGTTTGGGACTAATGATACACAAGGACTTAACTTGAATCATTATATCCATGGTAAACACTTGCTCAATGTTGCAAGTAGAGGTACGTATATCTACTTTGAGATAAATAGTTATTTGAGAGAGAAGCCAATATATTTTTTTTTATCTAAACGTCACCTAAATACTCACCTGTGATTGTAGATAGAGTAATATATCCATCACAAGTACAAGAGAAAGATGACTTGGAAGAGGAAGCCCCGAAGGTATTATGATATAAAACTTCATATCTGCTACAGGAACATGGTCAATCAGGGTTTTATACAAATATACACTTGGCAAAATTTCATTGGTTAAAAAATAAATAAGAGAAAAAGCTATCAATAATCTGCCATTTTAGCAACTGAAAATAGCCCATGTCATTGACCATGTGCAACCAATTTAATCCATAAAACTTTTAGTTTTCATTCATCGTGGCTTTAAATTTTAATTGTTTTTTTGGATGCATTTATGATTTAATGTGTTTCTTGTAAAGGTAAATGTGATACAAGATCAAATTGAATATATTAGAGAAATGTTGGATACCATAGAAGAAGGACGAACAAATGGCTCGCCCTATGACACAGCCTGGGTTGCTCTTGTTCCAGCTCTTAACGGAGATGATATGCCCCAATTTCCCCAGAGTCTTCGATGGGTTGCTGATCATCAACTCCCCGACGGTTCATGGGGTGACGAGCTCGTATTCTTAGCATATGATCGTCTCCTCAACACTATAGCATGTGTAGTTGCACTAAGAACGTGGAACGTTCATCATGACAAGTGTGAAAAAGGTTTGAAAGTCTCTCATTAAGGGAAAAATATTATTTTCTTTAACATACTCATTTTTAATTAAAAAACTTGACACGTGCATAATATACATAAACGAGTGATGACAATCTATCTACTAAATTCAATGCTATATTAAAACAATGGGTTATGCCACTTTGCCACAAAGTGGTTGACAAATAGAGTGACATAATGTGTATTGACAATATGTGATTGGATGAAAAAAGTTGACTGTGATTAAAACATTCCATTGATAAAGCGTCATGTGATATTATGTCAACCATTATATCGAGGGTTATGTCACTGTAGCAGGATTCTAAAACAATTTAACTCGAAGCTTAAAATATTAAAGCGGAGACAAATTCTTCAACAGAAGTACTAACCACATTAAAGGGAAGTGATCAAAGAAATACATATACTTGACACAGCATCGTGTTTTTGTTTTAGGAATAACATTTATCAAGGAAAACATACATAAACTTCAAGATGAAAATGAGGATCATATGCCCTGCGGATTTGAAGTTGTATTTCCTGCGCTTCTCCAAAAAGCCCAAAACTTGGGCATTGACAACATTCCTTATGATGCTCCTGTCATGAAGGAGATTTATGCAGCAAGAGACAGGAAGTTGAGAAGGTAAAGTTTCTTCATCAAATTAATGTATACGAAAGGTATATTTTTATACACTGACGAGTAAGGTCAAAGTCAAGCACTACATAGATTAGAAAAATAATAAATTAAGAAGTTGCCAACCACAAGGTGACTGAATATACACTGACACTCATCTCATTGTTATAAACTACTGAAAGTAGAAAAAACATATATTTATTTCTATTTTACAAATTTATCACTATGTTAATTTTGAAACTATTTATTTTCCTCATTTTTTTGTTTTATTATTTAACAACGTTATCATATATAAATTTTTATTTTTGTAAATACATGGAGAAATTAAAACAGTGCTCCATCTTAATTAAAAAATATGGAGAAATATTAATGAAGAAATAAGAAAAGAGAGGTAAAATGGAAACTGCATATTTTGCTTTTAGCTACAACTAGATTTTTATAACTTTTTACAAGTGAGGATGTCTTCATGGTAGTCAGTTACTTCAAGAAGTGTTTGTAATCTTTTGTTAAAGAAAACTCGAAACTATTGTTAAGAAAAATGCAAGAAAAAGAAAAAAAAAAAATTACATAATTCATCTATTGGACAGGATTCCAAAGGACCTTCTGCACAATGTACCAACGTCTCTACTGTATAGTCTGGAAGGATTACAAGATTTGGAATTAGAATGGGAAAAACTTTTGAAGTTGCAGACACCGTTAGGGTCCTTCTTAACATCTCCAGCCTCCACTGCATTTGCACTTATAGAGACTAAAGATGAAAAATGCTTCAGATATTTGGACGATATTGTTAAGGAGTTTCAAGGAGGAGGTACAATCTTTAAAGCTCCATTCATTTTTCGAGAAAAAATAAATTTACTATACATAATTTATGTTGAAATTAATAAAGCCTTCATGCTGTCACAATGACTATATTTCACTCTTTAGCACCTGCTGCGTACCCATCTGATTTGTTCGCGCGACTATGGGCCATTGATCGATTACAACGGCTAGGAATTTCCCGTTTCTTCACTCCTCAAATCAAGGATTGTTTAGATCATGTCTACAGGTAATTGTTCAAATTTATTTCACGATATTTATGAATTGTATTTTATTTTTGTCATCTTGTTAAAATTAACATAAGGAAGTATGTATGCAAGAAAAGGTTATATATTTAAACGTAAATACATTTTTTTTATGTTTGGAAAGTTTAATGTTTGAACCATTTGTGTTTCTTTATCACTATTATGCCTTCATCCATATCCGTTTGAGTGGTTAGAATTTAAAATTTTGATTTTGTCTTTAGTTTCATAATTAAAGCATGAAATGAATCAATGTTATCCCTATATTTTTTAATGTTAGATGGATGGAATTGAAATGGGTAAATTTTTTTAAAAATGGGCGAGCAGATGGTAATCTTTTATTTTTGGGTCAGCAAGCAGTAACAGAATACAAATATCGGTGATTTAATTAACTTCGGATTTCTGGGGGTGGTGTGGGGGTGGTTAGGGAAGTAAATAACTCAAGCACGTGAAGCCACTAATTAAGTGACAGGTATTTGTCTGCTTAATTAGTCATTATCCGGTGGAATGTAGTTCTAAGAATATGTACTATGCAGAGGGGATTTTTGACTTAATTTGAATTGAATATTAATGCTGGTGATGTTGTCATTATCAGGTGGAATGTAGTTCTAAGAATATGTACTATTTTTATTATTTGAATTTATTATATGAGATAGTTTCTTTCACTCCTCAACAAACAAATTTAGAAGATGTATTACCTCCTAGCATCGAACTTGAAAATTGAGGAAATTACATGAAGAGGTACTTTCAAGAACCATTTTACATAAACTATATTGTTGCATCTATACTTCGAAAAAATTTACACATTAAAGTATACTGTGCATTTGATGAACAAATTAATAAGAATTTAGTAATACATTTTTACATTAATGACTTTGTACTGTATTGGCCTAATCAATTTAACATATTTCAAGAATATATATATATATATTAAAAATTATGCCGGCATATAACCCTAACCCACTTTGGGACAAGTAGATTCATCATATTCTCGGAATCATATCTAATTCCCGAGTTCCAATATTATTTTCGTGTGCAATTAGATACAACAGTATATAAGGTACAACTAGTAGGAGAATAAAATTATCAGGATTCAATTCATTTTGGAAATTGTTAATTTACAGATTTTGGTCCGAAGATGGAATCTTTGGTGGAAGATTGGCAAGATTTTCTGATGTTGATGACACATCCATGGGGTTCAGGTTCCTAAGACTGCACGGATACAATGTTACACCTGGTACGTAAGACATGATTTTGAGGAGATTAATTAATACTCGATAGGGTTATTCGATTAAGAATTGAAAAATAAAAAGTAAATCGTGTTCATTATATTGTCTAGAGTTTTTCAATGTTGTGTATGGTGGTTTTGAGTGTTTTACTAATACAGTGGAGTGTAATAATTTCCCAGATGTGTTGGAGCAGTTCAAGAACAATGGCAAATTTTCTTGTTTTCCCTATCAAATGATTGAGTCGCCAACCCCTATATACAATCTCTACAGAGCTTCGCAGGTTCAATTTCCAGGAGAAAAAGTTCTTGAAGAAGCTAAAGAATTCTCTTACAGCTTTTTACAAGAAAGATTAGCAGCTGATAAATTTTTAGATAAATGGGTCATATCGAAGCACCTTCCCAACGAGGTAACTATTGAAATATTGCTAAATATTGATATAAAAATGACCATAATAAAAAAAATTCTTTTTTTATTTTTTTTAAATTTTTTTTGCTTCGTAATCTAAAATATGAAACAAACAAAATATGTGACAACAGATAAGGAAAGGATTGGAAATGCCATGGTATGCCAGCCTACCTCGTGTGGAGGCTAAATATTATATAGAGCATTATGGTGGTGAAGATGATGTATGGATTAGCAAGACATTGTACAGGTTAATTAACTTTTTGGTAACTTATAATTTAGAAGTGGATTAATTTATTTTATATATTTTTTCGTACTTTTTGTTATTAATTATTATAATTACTTTAGATTAAGACATGTTTTTGCAATTTGTTTGTAGGATGCCTGATATTAGCAACAATAAGTATCTCGAGCTTGCAAAATTGGATTTCAATAGATGCCAGGCAGAACATCAAAGGGAATGGAACTTTTTAGAAGAGTAAGTAAATCTTTCGCTTTGCTTAAAATTTTACTTGCAAGAAGATAAGAAGGTTTGACCCAAAAAAAAAAAAAAAAAAAAATATTGGTTAGATTTGCAAATAAATTACTTAAGTTGAATAATAACACTTATTCTACTGTTAAAATAAATAATTTTTTTTTTTAAAAAAAAGTAGCACTTAACTTACTATAAAAATACGTAATTTACTTATTTCTAAATTTTAACAAATAAAATAATTTTTAATTTTTAAAATTACTTACTTATGAATAAACACTTATAGCTTAGCCAACACGATTTAAATTCTCTTTGCTTTATTTAGGACAAAATGACCCTTACCGTAATATGAAACTAAGCAACTTATTATTATGCAGATGGTATGGAAATTGCAAATTGCAAGAACTGGGGATAAGTAAAAAGGACATTCTTCTTGCCTATTTCTTGGCAGCTGCAAATATATTTGAGCCAGAGAGGTCAAATGTGAGACTTGCATGGGCTAAATCTCAAATTATTGTGAGACTAATGACATTTTATTTCACTAGAGAAAGTAAAACTTTGGAGGAAAGGATTGATTTGCTATCGAAATTCAGAAACTTCAAGGGCATAGGAAAAAGGAAAAGGTAAAATATCTCTACTTGTCTACTTATAAGTTTTATGCATCCCTAATTGTCTACTTATAAGTTTTGTGCAACCACATAAATTAATGAGTAGAGACTCTGGCATTGTGGTATCAAGTACTATACAAAATTGGACATTATTATTATAATAATAATAATAAAAGAAAAATCACTTATTTTTCTTCCTTAGTAATGTTATCAAATCTTACATCCAAGTATTAATTTTATGAATTATAGATTAATATCTTCTTATGGACAGCTATAAGACTGGACAAAGAATACTTGATATGCTACTAAAAACCCTTGACCAACACTCAATAGAGACATTGCAGGAGCATGAAACAGATATCAGTCACCAACTGCATTATGCTGTGAGTTCAATATTATTTACTAAAATTTATCTTCATCATGCTGCTTTGCTTTTACTTAGGTCTGATTCATAGAAAATGAAACCACTGAACGAGCACAATTTTTTTAAATGATGGTGTACTTTTTTGGATTGTATAATGTAGTGGGAAACATGGTTGTCGAAACTGAACAATGAAGATCTTGAATACAACGATGAAGTCGAGCTCCTAGTACACACAATAAACACTTGTGCTGGTTATATGGTTTCTGAGGACATGCTGCAGAATCCGGAATACAACAAGCTCTCCAAGCTCACAAATAAAATCTGTCATCAGCTTCAAGAATATCAAAATAACAAGGTACATAACATAATTCTAAATGCCAAGAAATAGTTTTGTCGAATACGAACTAGGTTGCACAGAAATTTTTAAAACGATAGAATTGATGTTTATCACATTTTGAAAACAAAAATTCTTCAGGAATTATGTTCCAAAATTTTCTTTTTCAAAAAAAAAAAAAAAGAAAAAAATTCTTTTGTTCTATATTTAATAAAATTTAAAGTGGAAACTTTAGACAAATATTTTAGTGTTCTTTGACAGCTTTTAGCTGATGCTCTTATTTCATATTCTATCTTGATTTCATCTGTGTTAAGATTTTGAATTTCATCTTAAAATGTCAACCTTATTAAGAGGAGTAATCCAAACCTATTATAAATTGGTTTATATTTTCATCGTTACTCGATGTGAGATTCTATTCCCTAACAAGCCCTCGCAAGATGGTGACACGTTTGAGCATACCAATCTTGAAATTCGTGTCCTTAATTTTTTTTATAATCTTAATCAGATCGAATTGCTCGTTGAAACTTAACGGACTCTGATACCATGTTAAGATTTGGGGTTCCATCTAAAAAAATCAACCTTATTAAGAGGAGTAATCCAAACCTTTATAAATTGATCTATGTTTTCATCTTTATTCGATATGAATTCTATCTCCTAATAATTTGAAAGCAATTTATGTTTAGGTACATGAAATGGGAAACATAGACAAAGGACCTCACGGCATCAAGTACAAAGACATTGAAACTGATATGCAGGCATTAGTGCAATTAGTACTTCAAGAATCCAATGAAATTGCTTCCCATGTCAAGCAAACGTTTCTAATGGTTGCAAAAACTTGTTATTATATGGCATTTTTTGATCCAGAAACCATTGATGTCCACATTACAAAGGTAATTTTTGAGAAGTGTGTGACATAATTATGGGCAAATCTATAAAAGAAAATAGTTAGAAAAATGTGTTCTATCATATATGATGTGGCACATTATGTAATAAATTCAAGGCAACGCCTTTCTTCTGATAAATTTGGTGTAAGAATGAATTGTATCATCTTTGTAAGTTGTATTACTCGTAATAATAAATAAAGTTTTGTAAATGAAATTTCAAATATCTTTTTAGTTAAATTTATTATTTGTGTTTTCTACTCTAACTCTACAACTCAATGTCTAAGTTAAATTTAATAGAAAATATAACTAGGCAGGGTTCAATAGGTTAAAAATTATTTTCAATTTGTCAAATTCCTAATATGGTTAAAAGAATTCAAATTGTCTTATATTGATAGTTCTTTTTTATGGGTTAGCGTAGTAGTGGCAATCGAGCCAAGCGGCTAGTCGGCTCGTAGAAAAGGGATTCATGAACCGTTCGGGCTCGTCTTGCTCGGCTCGTAAAAAAGGGGCTCGTGAGCCGCTCAAGATGGTGGTTAGTTTTAGCATACCATTTCTAAAATCCGTGTGCTCAAATTTTTTTATTTTTTTTTTGTTTTAATCGTATCGATTTGCTCGTTAGAACTTAAAGAACTCTGATACCATATTAAAATTTAGGGTTTCATCTTAAAATATCAACCATATTAAGAGTAATAATCCAAACCTTTATAAATTGGTCTATGTTTTCATCTTTATTCAATGTAAGATTCTATCCCCTAACAATTTGGAAGCAATTTATGTTTAGCACACGAAATGGGAAACACAGACAAAGGACCTCACGACATCAAATACAAAGAAATTGAAACTAATATGCAGGCATTAGTGCAATAGTACTTCAAGAATCCAATGAAATTGCTTCCTATGTCGAGCAAATGTTTCTAATGGTTGCAAAAACTTGTTATTACATGGCATTTTTTGATCTAGAAACCATTGATGTCCACATTACAAAGGTAACTTTTAAAAAGTGTGTGACATAATTATGGGCAAATCTATGTAAGAAAATAGTTAGAGAAAATGTGTTCGGTCATATATGATGTGGTACATTATGTAATAATTTCAAGGCAATGCTTTTCTTCTGATGAATTTGCTGTAAGAATGAATTATATCCATTTCTAAGTTGCATTACTCGCAATAATAAATAAAGTTCCGTAAATCAAATTTCTAATATCTTTTTAGTTAAATTAATTACTAGTGTTTTCAACTCTAACTCTACAACTCAATGTCTAAGTTAAATTTAATAGAAAATTTAACCAGGCGGGGGTTGAATAGGTTAAAAATTATTTTCAATTTGTCAAATTCCTAATATGGTTAAAAGAATTCAAATTGTCTTATATTGATAATTTTTTTCCATGAGTTAACGTAGATGTGGCAGTCGAGCCGAGAGGCTCGTTGGCTCGACCGCTCGGTCTTAGGCTCGGTCACTTGGCTCGTGGGCTCGACCGCTCAGCTCGTAGAAAATGGGCTCGTGAGACGTTCGGCTCGTTTTTCTCGGCTTGTAAAAAAGGGCTAGTGAGCCGTTCAAGATGGTGGCTCCTTTGAACATACGAATCTCGAAATCCGTATCGTCAATTTGTTTTTATCTTAATCAGATAGGATTGCTGGTTGGAACATAAAGCACTCTGATGGCATGTTAAGATTTTATGTTCCATCCTAAAAGGTGAACCTTATTAAGAGGAGTAATCAAAACACTTTATAAATTGGTCTATTTTTCACGTTTATTCGACATGGGATTCTAACCCCTAACAATTTGGAAGCAATTTATG
Organism: Fraxinus quadrangulata; assembly: GCA_903798255.1. NCBI lineage: Eukaryota > Viridiplantae > Streptophyta > Magnoliopsida > Lamiales > Oleaceae > Fraxinus > Fraxinus quadrangulata. The sequence goes on along the minus strand of CAIGRB010050043.1, from coordinate 14,117 downwards.
TTTCGGTACACGAAATAGGAAACACAGACAAAGGACCTCACGACATCAAATACAAAGAAATTGAAACTAATATGCAAGCATTAGTGTAATCAGTACTTCAAGAATACAATGAAATTGCTTCCTATATCAAGCAAATGTTTCTAGTGGTCGCAAAAACTTGTTATTACATAGTCTTTTTTGATCCAGAAACCATTGATGTCCAGATTACAAATGTAATTTTTGAAAAGTGTGTGACATAATCATAGGCAAATTTATGTATGAAAATAGTTAGAAAAATGTGTTCTGTCATATACGATGTGGTACATTATGTAATAAATTCAAAGCAATACCTTTCTTGTGATGAATTTGCTGTAAGAATGAATTATATCCATTTCTAAATTGTATTACTCGCAATAATAAATAAAGTTCCGTAAATCAAATTTCTAATATCTTTTTAGTTAAATTATTTACTAGTGTTTTCTACTCTAACTCTACAACTCAATGTCTAAGTTAAATTTAATAGTTGAATAGGTTAAAAATTATTTTCAATTTGTCAAATTCCTAATATGGTTAAAAGAATTCAAATTGTCTTATATTAATAGTTCTCTTTTATGGGTAAACGTAGATGTGGCAATCGAGCCGAGGGGGTGGAATAGGTTAAAAATTAATTTCAATTTGTCAAATTCCTAATATGGTTAAAAGAATTCAAATTATCTTATATTAATAGTTCTCTTTTATGGGTGAACGTAGATGTGGCAATCAAGCCGAGCGGCTCGTCAGATCGACTGCTCGGCTCGTAGAAAAGGGGCTCGTGAGCCGTTTGGGCTCGTTTCGCTCTGCTCGAAAAAAATGGGCTCGAGAGCCGCTCAAGATGGTGGCTCATTCGAACATACCAAACTCGAAATCCGTGTGGTCAATTTTTTTTATCTTAATCGGATCGAATTGCTCGTTGGAACATAACGCACTGTGATAGCATGTTAAGATTTGAGATTCCATTTTAAAAGGTCAACCTTAATAAGAGGAGTAATCCAAACACTTTATAAATTGGCTTATTTTTTTTGTTTATTCGATATAGGATACTAACCCATAACAATTTGGAAGCAATTTATGTTTCGGTACACAAAATAGGAAACACAGACAAAGGACCTCATGGCATCAAATACAAAGAAATTGAAACTGATATGCAAGAATTAGTGCTATTAGTATTTCAAGAATCCAATGAAATTGCTTCCTATGTCAAGCAAACGTTTTCACGGTTGCAAAAACTTGTTATTACATGGCCTTTTTTGATCCAGAAACCATTGATGTCCACATTACAAAGGTAATTTTTGAAAAGTGTGCGACATAATAATAGGCAAATTTATGTATGAAAATAATTAGAAAAATGTGTTCGATATAGGACCTCACGGCATCAAATACAGAAACCATTGATGTCCACTTTACAAAGGTAATTTTTGAAAAGTGTGTGACATAATCCTAGGCAAATTTATGTCTGAAAATATTTAGAAAAATGTGTTATGTCATATATGATGTGGTACATTATGTAATAAATTCGAAACAATACCTTTCTTCTGATAAATTTGCTGTAAGAATGAATTATATCTCTTTCTAAGTTGTATTACTCGCAATAATAAATAAAGTTCCGTAAATCAAAGTTAAATTAATTACTAATGTCTACTCTAACTCTACAACTAAATGTCCAAGTTAAATTTAATAGAAAATATAACCAGATGGGGGTTGAATAGGTTAAAAATTATTTTCAATTTTGTCAAGTTCCTAATATGGTTAAAAGAATTCAAATTGTCTTATATTGATATTTCTCTTTCATGGGTTAAAATAGATGTGGCAATCGAGTCGAGCGGTCGGATCGAATTGGTCGTGTGATGTTCGGGCTCGTTTTGCTCGGTTCGTAAAAAATGGGCTCGTTAGCCGCTCAAGATGGTGGCTCGTTTGAACATAACAATCTCGAAATCCGTATGGTCAATTTTTTTGTCATAATTGGATCGAATAGCTCGTTAGAACATAATGCACTCTAATAGCATGTCAAGATTTAAGTTCTATCTTTAAAGGTCAATCTTAATAAGATGAGTAATCCAAACACTTTATAAATTGATCTATTTTTCATGTTTATTCGACATGGGATTCTAATCCCTAAAAATTTGGAAGCAATTTATTTTTAGATATACGAAATGGGAAACATAGAGAAAAGACCTCACATCATCAAATACAAATAAATTGAAACTGATATGCAAGCATTAGTGCAATAAACCATTGATGTCCACATTACAAATGTAACTTTTGAAAAGTGTGTGACATAATTATGGGCAAAGCAACACCTTTCTTCTAATGAATTTGCTATAAGAATGAATTATATCACTTTCTAAGTTGTATTACTCGCAATAATAAATAAAGTTCCGTAAATCAAATTTCTAATATCTTTTTAGTTAAATCAATTACTAGTGTTTTCTACTCTAACTCTACAACTCAAAGTTTTAGTTAAATTTAATAGAAAATATGACCAAGCGGGGGTTGAATAGATTAAAAATTAATTTCAATTTGTCAAATTCCTAATATGGTTAAAAGAATTCAAATTGTCTTAAATTGACAGTTCTCTTTTATGGGTTAATGTAGATGTGCAATCGAGCCGAGCGACTGTCGGATCGACCGCTCGGCTCGTAGGCTTGGTCGCTCGGCTCGTAAAAAAGGGGCTCATAAGCCGCTCAAGATGGTGGGTAGTTTGAACATACCAATCTCGAAATCCATATGGTCAATTTTTTTTTTCTTAATTGGATCGAATTGCTAGTTGGAAGATTTGGGGTACCATCTTAAAATTTCAACCTCAATAAGAGAGTAATCCAAACACTTTATACATTGGCTTATTTTTCATGTTTATTCGATATAGGGTTCTAGCCCTTAACAATTTGGAAGCAATTTATGTTTCGGTACACAAAATAGGAAACACAGACAAAGGACCTCACAGCATCAAATACAAGAAAAAAATGAATCTGATATGCAAGCATTAGTACAATTAGTACTTCAAGAATCCAATGAGTTGCTTCATATGTCAACCAAACGTTTCTAATGGTTGCAAAAACATATTATTACATGCCTTTTATTACAAAAACTTGTTATTACAAAGGTAACTTTTGAAAAGTGTGTGACATAATTATGGGCAAATCCATGTAAGAAAATAGTTAGAAAAATGTGTTCTGTCATAGATGATGTGGTAAATTATGTAATAAATTCAAGCAATACATTTCTTCTGATTAATTTGCTGTAATAATGAATTATATCCCTTTCTAAATTGTACTACTCGCAATAATAAATAAAGTTCCATAAATCAAAATTTTAATATCTTCTTAGATAAATTAATTATTATTGTTTTCTACTATAACTCTACAATTCAATGTCTAAGTTAAATTTAATAGAAAATATAACCAAGCGGGGGTTGAATTAAAAATTATTTTCAATTTGTCAAATTCCTAATATGGTTAGAAGAATTCAAATTGTCTTATATTGATAGTTATCTTCATGGGTTTACGTAGATGTGGCAATCGAGACGAGCGGCTTGTGGGCTCGACCGCTCGGCTCGTTGGCTCGACTGCTTTTGTAGTCTCGATCGCTCGGCTTGTAGAAAAGGGCTCGTGAGACGTTCGGGCTCGTTTCGCTTGGCTCGTAAAAAAGGGGCTCGTGAACCGCTCAAAATGGTGACTCGTTTGAACATACCAATCTCGAAATCCGTGTGATCAATTTTTTTTGTCTTAATCAGATCGAATTGCTCGTTGAAACTAAACGCACTCTGATAGGATGTTAAGATTTGGGGTTCCATCTTGAAAGATCAACCTTAATAAGAGGAGTAATCCAAACACTTTATAAATTGGCCTATTTTTCATGTTTATTCGATATAGGATTCTAACTTCTAACAAATTGGAAACAATTTATGTTTCGGTACACGAAATAGGAAACACAGACAAAGGACCTCATGGCATCAAATACAAAGAAATTGAAATTGATATGCAAGCATTAGTGCAATTGGTACTTCAAGAATCCAATGAAATTGCTTCCTATGTCAAGCAAACGTTTCTAATGGTTGCAAAAACTTGTTATTACATGACCTTTTTTGATCCAGAAACCATTGATGTCCACATTACAAGGGTAACTTTTGAAAAGTGTGTGACATAACTATGGGCAAATCTATGTTTGAAAATAGTTAGAAAAATGTGTTCTGTTGTATATGATGTGTTACATTATGTAATAAATTCAAGGCAATGCCTTTCCTCGGATTAATTGGCTGTAAGAATGAATTATTTCCCTTTCTAAGTTGTGTTACTCGCAATAATAAATAAAGTTCCGTAAATCAAAATTTTCATATCTTTTTAGTAAAATTAATTACTTGTGTTTTCTACTTTAACTCTACAATTGAGTGTCTAAGTTAAATTTAATAGAAAATATAATCAGGCGGGGTCGAATAGGTTAAAAATTATTTTCAATTGGTCAAATTCCTAATATGGTTAAAAGAATTCAAATTGTCTTCTATTGATAGTTCTCTTTCATGGGTTAAAGTAGATGTGGCAAACGAGCCGAGCAGTTCGTCAAATCGACCGCCCGGCTCGTAGGCTCGACCGCTTGGCTCGTAGGCTCGATCACTTGGCTCTTAGAAAAGGGGCTCGTGAGACGTTCGGGCTCGTTTCGCTCGGCTTGTAAAAAATCGGCTCGTGAACCGCTCAATATGGTGGCTCGTTTGAACATACCAATCTCGAAATCCGTATGGTCAAATTTTTTTGTCCTAATCGGATGGAATTTCTTGTTGGAACATAACGTACTCTGATAGCATGTTAAAATTTTGGGTTCCATCTTAAAATGTCAACCTTAATAAGAGGAGTAATCCAAACAGTTTATAAATAGGTCTATTTTTTATGTTTATTCGACATGGGATTCTAACCCCTAACAATTTGGAAGCAATTTATGTTTAGGTACACGAAATGGGAAACACACACAAAGGACCTCACGGCATCAAATACAAAGAAATTGAAACTGAGATGCAAGCATTAGTGCAATTGGTACTTCAAGAATCCAATGAAATTGCTACCTATGTAGAGCAAACGCTTCTAATGGTTGCAAATACTTCTTATTACATGACCTTTTTTGATCCAAAAACCATTGATGTCCATATTACAAAGGTAACTTTTGAAAAGTGTGTGACATAATTATGGGCAAATCTATAATAGTTAGAAAAATGTGTTCTGTCATATATGATGTGGTACATTATGTAATAAATTCAAGGCAATCGGATTAATTTGTTGTAAGAAATGAATTTTATCCCTTTCTAAGTTCTATTACACGTAATAATAAATAAAGTTTCGGTAATCAAATTTCTAATATCTTTTTAGTAAAATTGATTACTTGTGTTTTCTACTCTAACTATACAACTCAATTTCTAAGTTAAATTTAACAGAAAATATAACCCGACGAGGGTTGTATAGGTTAAAATTATTTTCAATTTGTCAAATTCCTAATATGGTTAAAAGAATTCAAATTGTCTTATATTGATAGTTCTCGTTTATGAGTTAACGTATAGGTGGCAATCGAGTAGAGCGGCTCGTCGGCTCGATCACTCGTCTCGTAGGCTCGATCGCTCAGCTCGTAGAAAAGGGGCTCGCGAGACGTTCGGGCTCATTTCGCTAGGCTCGTTAAAAATGGGCTCGTGAGCCGCTTAAGATGGTGACTCGTTTGAATATACCAATCTCGAAATTCGTATGGTCAATTTTTTTTTGTCCTAATCGGATGGAATTTCTTTTTGGAACATAACGCACTCTGATAGCATGTTAAAATTTTGGGTTCCATCTTAAAAGGTCAACCTTAATAAGAGGAGTAATCCAAACAGTTTATAAATAGGTCTATTTTTCATGTTTATTCGACATAGAATTCTAACCCCTAACAATTTGGAAGTAATTTATGTTTAGGTACACGAAATGGGAAACAAAGACAAGGGATCTCACGGCATCAAATACAAAGAAATTGAAACTGATATGCAAGCATTAGTGCAATTAGTACTTCACGAATCCAATGAAATTGCTTCCTATGTCAAGCAAACGTTTCTAATGGTTGCAAAAACTTGTTATTACATGGCCTTTTTTGATCCAGAAACCATTGATGTCCACAATACAAAGGTAAATTTTGAAAAATGTGTGACATCATCATAGGCAAATTGATGTATGAAAATAGTTAGAAAAATGTGTTCTGTCATACATGATGTGGTACATTATGTAATAAATTCAAAGCAATACCTTTCTTCTGATAAATTTGCTTTATGAATGAATTATATCCTTTCTAAGTTGTATTACTCGCAATAATAAATAAAGTTCAGTAAATCAAATTTTTAATATCTTTTTAGTTAAATTAATTACTAGTGTTTTCTACTCTAACTCCACAATTCAATGTCTAAGTTAAATTTAATAGAAAATATAACTAGGCGGGGGTTGAATAGGTTAAAAATTATTTTCAATTTGTCAAATTCCTAATATGGTTAAAAGAATTCAAATTGTATTATATTAATAGTTCTCCTTTATGGGTTAACGTAGAGGTGACAATCGAGGCGAGCGGCTCGACCCCTTGGGTCCTAGGCTCGACCGTTCGGCTCGTAGTTTCGATCGCTCGGCTCGTAGAAGAGGGGCTCGCGAGACGTTCGGGCTCATTTCGTAAATGAATTATATCTTCTTTGTAAGTTATATGACTTGCAATAATAAATAAAATTTTGTAAATGAAATTTTTAATATCCTTTTAGTTAAATTAATTACTAATGTTTTCTACTCTGACTCTACAACTCAATGTCTAAGTTAAAGTTAATAGAAAATATAACTAGGCGGAGGTTGAATAGGTTAAAAATTATTTTCAGTTTGTCAAATTCCTAATATGGTTAGAAGAATTCAAATTGTCTTGTATTTATAGTTCTATTTTATGGGTTAACAAAGAGGTGGCAATCGAGTCGAGCGGCTCATCGTCTCGACTACTCGACTTGTGAAAAAGGGGCTCGTGAACCGCCCGGGCTCATCTCGAGCAGAGCCGGCTAGCTCGCTAGGTGAGTTGAGCCGCTCGGCTCATTTTTTGGACAAGCGCCCGTGGGCGAGTTATGAGCATGGCTCATGGGCTCGTTAATGGGCCAGTCGCGAGCCGAGCTCATGGCTCGCCTTAAAAGTACATGGACTGAAACGATCACTGAATTTTGTTCAATGACCGTTCTGGTCACTGATTTTATTTTTCAATTCAATTTTTCTCTATAAATACCCTTCCCTTAATCTATTTTTTTTCACCCAACTCTCATTTTTTACCCTCTAATCTCTTGATTTCACAATCTATTTTCTACACTACTACATAGTTTACATTTTTTCTCAATTCTACTTCAACATTCAATTTCAATTATCTCACTACAAATTTTCAATTACAATCTTACTCGTCAAATTTCTCTCAATTTTTGATTTGTTACTTACTATAAATTTTGTATCAATTCACAAATGGATCGACGCTCATTTGTTGAAGGCTTGTTCGGTATCTGAGGTGAATCACCTGTCACGCAGCAAAGTCAATTTCAGAATGAATTCATCGGTCTAAATGAAGTATCTATTCCCTAAAATATTCTGGATTTTGATGCTCATGAAAGTAGTAATCTAATTGATTTAGATGGCGTTGATGTTTTTGAGGTAAAACGGGAGGATGAACCAGAATTAGATATTCCCGATGCAAGTCTGGATTTTTATGCTCATGAAAGTAGTAATCTAATTGATTTTGATTGCGTTTTTGTTTTTGAGTTAAAAGGGGAGGATGAAACATAATTAGATATTCCCGATTCAAGAGTGAAGAGAAATGAGAAAAAGCAGGCAAAATGTTGGGATTATTTTAAATTGATTCAAACTGGTCGTGTGGTTGATGGAGTTCTAGAATTTAATGCAGTATGTAAATACTGTCAATAACGATTGGCATGACAAAAAGGTATTGGAACCACCCACCTCAACCATCACTACAAAACATGTGCAGTCAAATATGGGCTTCTTCCTGCTAATCAAATGCAACTACAATTTGGTAGTCCAGATATGGATTATACTACTACGTCACTTTCACGTGAATGTATTCGGAGGAGAAAGGTCGAACGGGAATGGTGAAATTTGTTGATGCTGCTGAGTTGCCTTTAGTAATAGCGGACAACCAACATTTCGTCTTCTACGTGAAAGAATATCTTCAACCGAGTTGGAGTAAGTTGAAATATTCTTCGTTTTGATACAATATAGTATTTTCTTCATTTAAAGAAACTATTGATTGCCGATTTATAGAAATGTGGGGTATTATATCTTTAACTTTGGATATATGAGAATTGATTAATAAAAGAGGTTATATAGTTGCAACTGCATACTACATAGACCCACTTTGCTGTATGCATAAAAAAAATTTGCTTTTAAAATTATTGAGTTCCTCACAACGCTAACAACATATTTAATGTTATTATGAACATTATCTTTCCGAGAGTAAAATTCGTTCATTTACGTTCGACAACGCTACTGTTAATAAGGTTATTGATAAATTGTGCAGAGTACTGCAACTAGATTTCGGTGGTTATTTGTTTCCTATTCGATGTTTATGCCATATTTTTAATTTAATAGTACCAGACGGTTTAAAATATATTAAGAATGAAATTCAAATAATTAGGGATGCACTAGTGTATATCATGATTTCACCTAGTAGAAAATAAGTATTTGAGGAATTTTGTGCCGAATCTAGGATGACACATACGAAAACATTTATTATTGACGTAGGGTATAAATGGAACCCCACTTACTTATTATTAAAATCATGCGAAGGCTTTGAGTATTTAATAACTGAATTTGATAACAATAGGTATATTAGAAACAATGGCGATATTATTTTGAATGAGTCTGATTGGACGTTAGCTTTTAAAATTAAAAATTTTTTGACAAGTTTTTATGATTCTACAAATATTTTGTTTGGAGTTTATTATCCCACTAGTTGTATGATCTTTGAACGTTTTTATATAATTGATAGGGCTTTTCATAGATATAAAAATGACCCCAATTTTATTTCAATTATATATTCTATGAAATTAAAGTTTAGAAAATATTGGGAAGACTTGCATATGTTATTTCCGTTAGCATGCATCATGGATCCTTGATATAATTTATCGGGTACTAAATTTATAATTGATCAGATTTCAAGAGTTTTAACTTTTAATATACCTATCACTTATATAAATTTAGAATAAATTTTATGTGAAATGTATGAACTATATGCAGAAGGAATTGGTATACATATAAATCGAGTACCCTCTGGCTCTACACCTACTCCTCCCATTAATATACCAGAAGACAACGCTAAAGTTTTAACTTTATTCAAAGGCATTAACTCGTGTAGATATGATTCAAATGCATGTGATTCCTCTAGTAGTAGTTTGTCTACCGTATGTAATCAAATATCGAACGAAAATCCAAGTGCATTGCCTACTGAATTAATTGATTGCTTTAATCATAATATGCATAATAACAAAGTAATTTAGAAAAGTTCAGAAGAAGTAATTGAATTCTGGCGAAGGTATGAACGTCGATGGCCAGTGGTTTCTCCGATGACAAAAGACTTACTAACACCTCCAGTATGTACTGTAACTTCGGAGTCTGCTTTTACTGCAGGTAAGAGAGTTCTCTCTGAGGTCAGGAGCCAACTGAAATAAGATATTTTGGAAGCATTAATGTGTGTGAATGACTGACAAGATGATCATTTTCGACTACAAGATAAATATGTCGAAATTACATCTCATCAAGTAAGTGATATTTAATTTAACTATATTCATCAAAATAATTTTTTATAATACATTTAAAAAAAATTGTACACGTAACAAGTTATTAGTGTACAATATTTAACTCCGTATATTCAAAATTGAAGTTGCCGATACCAAATTCGGATAAAGGATGAGGTTGTATCTGTTTTTTTTAAAGGTATATCTAAAAGAGGTTTACAAAAGGTAAATCTTTTTTAGAGGTTTAAAAAAGGTATAGTATAAAAAAAATATATATCTGAGCTCGTGAGCCGAGCTTGACCCACGAGTAAGCTCGGCTCTTTACAAACCATTGGCTCATGCGTATATGGGCTGAGCCGAGCCTTGGCCCATTACCATCACTAGGTTAATGTTTGCAAGTCAACGTTCACCCCAATTAAATTGTACTATAATGAAGTTAACATGAAAAGAAAGATTAAAAAAAGAACTCGGGATGTATGTGAAAAGTCCAAACTCATAAATATCACGGACTTGTGACCAACAAGTACAGTAAGAAATTAAGACCTAGTTCCAGTGATTAGAGCAATAAAGTCTCATTTGGAGGTAGGGGTGATTTTTTAATTTTAATTTTTTTAAAAAATAGACTACAAAGACATAAATTATGAAAAATTTTCATTAGAATTACAAACCTAAGACTATCTTAATGTTTACCAACTCCAGAATAATTACACAATTGCGGAATTCGGGCTTCAGGTCCTAATTTTCACTTATTCTCGAATGTCGATGTAGCGTGACGAAACGAATACGCTATCGAAATTCTGTTGATTCCAAACGAATATCAGAACATGACCACCTTCTAGTTTCTATTGATTTTTAAAAATATCAAAAATCTAGATGTCAAACTATTTGATTCGCGCACGGATATATAGAATTGGATTCGTTAATTTTTAAAAAAATCTCGCAATTCAAATTCTACTCAATTTTATTGCCATAAGGCTTACAGCTCGTATTTAAAGTAGTAGATAAAATCTAAATAATAACTAAACTCCTAAATAATGACTAAAATTACGAGTCCTAACACTAATTATAAAATAGAATAAAACATAGATAAGATTGCCTAAATTAAATTAAAATCATCCACATTCAATCTTCATCATTCTCCTCTAATTGACAAAGATTCGTCCTCGAATCTTATACCGTATTATCATCCAAAGTCTTGTAATAATGTCAATGTACTTTGTAAATTTGTATAGCACACAAAAGAAAACTCTTCGGACGAAGTTCAAACTATAGAGGCATCTCAAGATCCACAGACTCTCTTATGAGGCACTCATAACCAGCCATGAATCCTTTGGACCATCTATGAGAGACATTGACACCGGACCTTTCATATAAAATAAGTTAAACATCGTAACTGTAACCACACAAATTCATACATTTTTCAATTTTATTCATCAGAAATTGAAGATTCATCGTAATTGTCATTACCCGAATCCACAAATTCTTCAATTTTTTTCATCAAAGGTTGGAAGTCCTTCATAACCGAAATCTAAAGATTCTTCAACTTGTTTGTAAAAAATTAGCAGGCCATCATAGTTCTCATCAAAATCTTGCCCATCGATTCCTTAGATCGAAAGGAACAAAAAGGTTATCATCATATATCATAATTTTTGTTATTTATGAACACTATCATGAACGAAAGTGGCTTTGATACCAACTGATGTAGTGTATTGGAAGTGATAAAATAAGTTGAATGAACGTGCTACAAAAAATTCGTTGATTTCAAACAAATACCGAAACAAGATTACTTTCTAGTTTCTATTGATCCTTAAGAATACTAGAAATTTACGCATCAAGCTCTTTGATTCGTGCACAAATACAAAGAATTGGACTCATTGATTTTCATCAAAAACGAGAATTTAAGAAATGGGAGAACTCAAAAATTTCACTTTCAATTCAAATTCCACTCAAATTTATTGCCATAAGGCTTACAGCTTGTATTTAAAGCAATAAATAAAATCTGAATAATAACAATACTTTTAGATAACCACAAACTTTAGATAATAATAAAATTATGATAACCACTAACTCTAAATGAAATTAAAATCCTAATCTAATTAAAAGTATGAAAACTAAAGGGGTGTATTCAATTGAGACTTTTAATGAATTTTTGAGATTTAAAAAGTTTAGGAATATTCAATGTAGACTTTTAGAGACTCTCTAAAAGTATTGGTGTATTCAATTGAGACTTTTATAAACTTTTAAAAAGTCTCTAAAAGTTACGGTGTATTCAATTAAAAATTTTTAGAAGTCTCTAAGTTTTAGGGTATTGTAATTTTTATGACTTTTAGAAAATTTTACAAAAGTCTCCTAGAAAGTACTCAAATAAAATTTCAAAATTTGTCTCTCATTAATCACAAAAATTTTGGGAGACTTTCACATAAAAAAAAAAAAAAATTTTATATGTATTTTT
>CAIGRB010050017.1:46890-65971 GCA_903798255.1 Fraxinus quadrangulata | reverse complement strand
TATATACTGGATGTTTATTAGAAAGATATATTGAATGGGTGGTCAATTTAGAAAGATACATACTGGATGTTTATTTTCAGTTTATGCTTATTAAGGGTGTAACAAATGGATAAATTGAGAAGAACGAGTGTAAATGGTGGTTACTGTAAACTACGTATTAGGCTTCAATGGTGGATGGCCCATTTTGGCTCAGTGGTGAAGATGAACTGGTCCTGCTCATTTTTTTTAAAAAAAAAACAAATTAACCTTGTGATAATAATCTATAGATAGTAATAATTTTTCTAAAAACATCCCTACCTTTAAAGTTTATTGGCGAAAAACGTCTCTACCTTTCAATTTTTTTTTTGCGAAAAAAATCCTTATTTTCTTCTACGTGCAGCCTGTTTATACACAGCAACTCAAACTCCCTAAAATTACCAATTCTATCACAGCATCTTAGACACAATTCATTCACAAATTCTATCCCAGTATCTCAAACACAATTCATCCACCAATTAACCAAAAACTGAACAAAAAAATCAACACATATATGAAACAATTTAGAGTTTAACTTTTCATTTCAACTAAATATCCACTGTGCAGAAAAAAAAAGTTCTGAATGTGCTAAATTCTGTCCAGCAGTTCAAAAACATTAGAAACGGGTTCCTAAGGTGCTACATTATATACAACACTACCTGTGCACTAAATTAACAAAAACAAAAGCAAAAAAATTAATAGAACTTCACAAATAGCTTCATCCTAATTACATGCTGGGGTGGTACCCCTCTGCAACCTCTCTTATTGTGTCCTGCTTTACCACATTTCGTACGTGTCATTATCAGTCCCGATCTTTTTCGTTGACCTAATGTTGTTCCTGAAGTTGATTGTGAAGTATTAGCATTGCTTTTCTACTTTCAAGACTTCTTAGGCTGACTTAAAGAAGCCACCTCATTTGGCTCTTTTCTTCTATTTTTATTTGGCCTCTCAACTCTTTTTGTGTACACTGGTAGATTGAGAGGGTTCAGACCTGGGGTAGGCTATGAGTCTGGACCTATAATGGGGAAAATTGATGGTGTATATTTCCAGATATATGCATCCTTTTTGTAGATGTCATTTACGAACTTCATCACATTTAGGCCTCTAGATACAACTGAGACAATCACATGGCTACAAGAAATTCTTGATAATTGCCAACCATGACATGTACAAGTTTTTGCCCTTAAATCCACAGCATGTAGCACAGTCCCTGAATTGTGTCAGACTCGAAACTTTTCATTGCCTGCGTATTCAGCCCACTATATCCTTGCAATCTTACTATTTTTGTCCAGAATCTTCTGAATCCTAGGTCCTACTGTTGTTGTCCACCGATCACAGGACTCCATAAGGGCTACAATTCTCTTCATCAAATATACCTTATATCCTCTAGCATGGTCAATATCGACTTTTCTCTTGCATTCACAATTGTGCTATTAAACTATTCACATAAATTGTTGAGAAGCATGTCACACTGATTCCCCTCTCTGAAGTGGGATTTACTCCAATGAGAAGCTGATTTTTATTCGAGCCATCCATAAGCAGTCGGGTCCATGTCCAACATCCATTGCAGGTGTTGAAGCCACTATGACACAGTAGTGATTCTGGTTGCATCCTACAAATAATTCTTAAAAGCCAAACCCTTGTGATAGGTACTAAAATTTTTGTATAGATGTCTAACGCATGTCCTGTGTTTCGAATTCTCAAATAATGACTCAATTGCATTAGTCAACCCTTTTTGCTTATCAGAAATGAATGTACAATGTTGATTGTTGTGAATATACAAATTATCCTTCAAGAGCCCCAAAAACCATCTCCAATTATCCTATTCTAACTTCAACAACTTCATATGCCACCGGATACATACCATTATTAGCATCAACACCAACTGTAGTTAACAACTGCCCACCATGCTCTGTCTTCAAAAAGCAGCCATCTACTCTAATTACCCTTATATTGCCCCTAGTGAAACTATCTCTCAATACTCCAAGACAAATATACAGTAGTCTGAATTCTTCAACATACCCCTTAACCAAAGCAGTGGTCCCAATATTTGTCATTTTCAACTCCCCACAACAATCCCACAAGTGCTTGTAATTCTCCACCACACTTCCTTTAATTTTTTCAAGTGCCTTCTCCTTTGATCTATACACTTGCTAAGGTGAGATGTCACCCAAACTATCCCACTTAACTCTTTCCATGAATGGACTAACTGACATGTTTTGTCCAGCCCTCCAATCAGATAAATACCTATTTGCCAAATAGGTTGAGGTCACTCTGAAATTTTTATACACTATAGGGCAAGTATGCTCTTCTACGAATGTTTTGATCACAAAACTTGTCTTACTATGCTCCTTAGTAGCATATAACGCCCATGGACAATCTCTTTTACACTTGGCTCTCAATCTGTGAGCGTCATCCTTTTTGAACTTAATCTCTCTGTTGTTTCTAATTGAATACGTGGTGATTGCAGCTTTTAGAATGGCCTTTGACTTAAATACCAAACCTGCAAAATGAAAAAAAAATGAATGCATATCAGACATCATTAAACTAAAGTACATAATTACATTTAAATTGAAGTAAATAATATGTTCCAATTATCTTTTTTAAACACTGGATCCTCCATATTTGTCACCGCATTGAAAGCATCACTAGAAACCCTCCTTCTTGAAGTTGTATCGCCCTCCTCTTCACTATTAATGCTTCGTAAATCATCGGAGTCCCCATAGTCAGTATCCGAATCCCGAACATGCTAGTTATCTGATACACCAAATCCAAAATCAAAAATAACATTTTACTCCCAATTTCAACAATAGCTACAGGCTCCTACTCCATCTCATAATCGGATTCCACCAAACATTCGACTTCATCTTCCTTCCTTAGTTCTTCTTTTTCATCTTCAACTACAACTTCATCCTCTTCAGCACTGAAATCACCCACATTTGTATCTTCCTCGTTATGATATTGTAAGGTTTCCTCGTACTATGACCACAACTCGTCAACATTCTCTTACAAAAATTGATCTGACCAATTACCTTCAGGCTCCCTTCCTTCATTTTCTGCAACTGGAAGTACATAACAACCTTCAAATGTTTAGTCTTTATCAACTTATGAAGACTAAGGATGCAACGGTAATGCATATGATTGCCTTTGGGCTACGACATATATTTTCACATCTGGATGTCCATCCCTATCCCTAAGCATTTCCTTAATATCCTCTTCACTTTCCAATTTCGTCAACCCCTTTCCTAAACTCATTTATTGCGTCTTATAGTAAAACTCCAACACTCTTTCCTCACAATTTCATGTAAGAATTTATGCAAATTCTCTCTGGTGCACCATTTACCATGAAAGAAGTCAATGAACAAAACGAATCCCCCTTCGTACGCCACATTGTTTAGCTTATCATAAAATTGGCCTCCATAATGTATTTCGACAGTGAAATATTGAGAATTACCACTTGCATGCAATAGTGTAAACTTTAGGGACATTGAAATGGACATTGAATTCACGCCACAGTAAAATATGTACAGCGACAGAGAAACACCGAATGCACCATACTCACATTCACACAATTGGGGGTTTGCACAATGAAATTGTGTGAACGCACAGTGGAATTAGATGAGTTCACACAAAATTAATGGAATGAACACATACCATAACTGGATCGCTCATCACTAGGGTTTCTCAAAAGCGGAAGAAACATGTTGCTCCTCAAAGTTCTGCGCACCAATAGATAGTATTAAAACTCCACACAGACTCTCAATCATGCAAAAACCAAAATACGAAACGGGAAACGAAAATACCCAACAGTAATATTTCTTACCTCGCTCACTAAAGAAACCCTCAATGCGTGCTTCCACTATGCACCCACGAGATGAGATGAGAGCATTTGAGAGAAGAAAAGAGGAACGGTTGTATAAATGGAAGAAAGATGTGAATTTTTGAAGAAGAAAACTGTAAGGGAACATTCGCGCATAAGAGGAAATGAAGGGATTGAATGGGTTAAGACTATTTTACCCGTGTTGATTTAAAAGAAAACAACATTTTTATATTTAATTATTAACGGAGAAACTAACGGACAGTGGACGGAAGGACATTCTTAACAAAAAGGTGAAAATAAGGGGAAAAATGTCAAAAAATGAAAAGTCACGACGTTTTCCACAATGAACTTGAAAGGTCGGGACGTTTTCTGCTAATTATCCTTTGGTAATCAACCTAATGAATGAAGTAACATAATGGTTCATAGAACGGATCGACCTCTTATTAATTAGGATTTTTGTCCATTTTTATACGCATGCATATGTACAAATTAGTGACCAACTCCTACGAAAAACAAGGTTAACTTTCACTTCCAATTCATGAAAAATTCGATAACTTTTTACTAAATTACATAAATATAAGACTCCAAATCAAGAAACTGCATAAAACATATTTTATATGTAACACTGAATACGTAAATATAATAACAGATAAGATTATTATTTTCCTTACTTAAAATTGTTCGGAAAATTATAAACCATATTTCCAAACAAGAGATTAATTAGTAATTTCGTACTTGAGACAGGTTCACAAAATTTTTTTTTTGGAAAAAGTTTAATAACAATTTTCATCAGTAAAATCATACCTGCATCACACGTAAAAAGTATCAAATGAATGACCAAATACCAGAGAATCTTAAGACACTTGATGACTACAAAAAACAAAAAAAAAAATTGTGATTACTGTGAAGTAATTAACTTAAATATCAGCTTCTAAATGCCCATTTAATTAGTGCCATTGGATTCTTAGAACACCTCCAATACAAATATGAATTCTACTAAAAAAAATTGTCACATAAGCTAAAATAAGATATTATATAAAAGTTCTTCACAAATGCAACATTACTAGCACTGTCTAATGTGGCCCAAAAAAATTTAGATATTGTCAACACGACCGTTAAGATATAGGGATTCTTCTAGACAGAGTAAGTCGTCATAATTTAATATTTATCTCTCTTTCTCGTGTTTATTATTTTGTTCCAACTCCTATAAACCATATTTCCAAACAAGAGATAAAATTTGAGTTATGAACGAAATTCATTGGAGATGAAATTTGAACAATTATGTACATTTATTAAACATTAATGTCACGTAAATTGAAAGTCTTTCTTTTTAGAAGGTACCTAAAATGCAATCCATAGAGTACATTGGGGATGCTTTTGCGTAGTGTATCCATAAATCATTAATCCAATCATTTAAAAGCATGTTAGGAAAATGTTTATAAATTATTTAAATTATAAATAAATAAATACGGATGGTAGATCAGTGGGCTATTATGGATGCCTCAAAATGCGTAAATAAAAAGTGATTTGAGTATTTGCAAATAGCTTATACATATGGGCCAAACATAAGCTAAGACTTGTTGAAGATATTAAGAGCATGTTTGGCAAAGATTAAAAGGTTTACATAAAAGTAAATAGAAGTTTATAATAAATAACTTTCTGATCTGTCCAAGTTAAAAGTAAATAAAAAACAAGTACGACAGAACTTTATTTGATAGTAGGTATGAACTTCTTTTTAAAAAGTAACTTTTTATTGATAAATACGTTGTCTAAAAAATTTAAAAACAAAAATTCAATTATAAGCAAATTTACTCTTTTTATGCTTAGCCAAACATCGTCTAATTGATGCCCGTAACATGCCTAAATCAGATATATATAATTACCAATGTGTTTACTTTTAAGGCTTTTTTAGCAGTTTTGGTTTCTGTCGTTATCTCTTCATGTGGTTTCTATCTTTGGATTTTGGCAGAAGTATCCCTATATCAACGTTTCATTTGCAGAAATGGTCCTTTCCATCCATAGCCGTCCAAAATGGCCATTAAATGGTCGCTGGACCGCACGTCTTATTTTAGAAGGGCACTTTGGTCCTATCACTTGAAATAATTTATAAAATTTAACATAGAAAATAATTCGATTGAATAACAATACTTAGAATACAAATTTAAATGGAAAAATCTAGGACAATTTTAACTCCGGATTCAAACTTATTTCGACATGGTGATGATCTGAAACTTCGATGCTTTTCTCAAGATTCTATGGATTCTCATGAATTTCATGAATTTGAATAGAATTCACGTATTTTCTAAGAATTTTATAGAATTTTAAACTTTAAATTATAACGGATTTCGTAAGATTTTAATAAAATTCTACATTACAGAAAAAACATAACTTTGTGATTTAAAATAACTAATTTATTCAATCTAAAAAGTCAAACAAGTAAATATCAATAAAATAAAAATCATTTCAACCTGAAAAATTAAGTAAAATAAAATCTAAAAAGTCAAGCAAATAAATATCAACAAATTAAAATAAAAATTATTTTCATTATATTGTTGGGTATTACGTATAAAATATGTGCTATATTTTTTTGTTAATGTAAAATATGCACTAAATGTTTCATGATTAAAAATATGTTAATGGAGTTCTAATAGCAGAATGGGTTAATTAATTTTTATTCTCGATTGTTCAGAATAAAAATTTGATTTCAAATTCTAATAAAAAGAAGAACCCAATTTTACCTTTTTATTTCTTTCCCATAAGAATGATATTGAACTTGAGATATTTTTTTATTTTATAATTAATTTGTTTTATTCTTGTCGACAATATTATTAGTAATTGACTTTATATTTATGAGCTCGACATTTATTGAAATCTGAGGAGTCGGACTATAATTTTCTAATAAGTTTAGTGCGTATTCATATGCTTGAAATTCATTAAAATCTTTTCGAAGTAATGAAATTCTTATAAATCCACTACTTATTATGAAAATTAAGGAACGTGTGGTTTGCGTTTCATTTTTCATTTTCCATTTTTTTAATTTGAAATTTATTTTTAGTTTCTTATTTTGAATGTTTGTTTTAAAAATTGCAGAAAATGTTTTTGATTTATCATCCTGAAAAATTGTTTCTCTAAATAGAAAACAAAAAGAAACGTTTGTTTTGGAATATTTATGTTAAAAATTGATCCAAATTTCATTGGGTATTTGTGAATTAGTTAAAATGGGTTTTCAAAAGGTCAAAATATGGACAAATAAGTGATTAGCATTCCCGTTACCTGCGCACCAAGCTCCCGTTCAAGCGCAAAAAACAAGGAACTATCTCCCACTTGGCACCAGCCTACCGCTCAAGCAAGGCCTCCATTGTCACTTCTCGCCAAGGTGGCGCTCGAGCAATAATGGTATTCGATCTATGATCCGTTTCGCGTTTTAACGCGTTTTTATGCTACTTTCATCTTTAAAACTATTATTAAAATTTTGACATGTATCCTATATATGGTTAACTCTTATTTATAAATTAGATAAAGTTAGACAATACAATAGACACAATATCTTTGTATTTTTTTTTTATTCATATTATAATGAATTCTCTCTTTCTCTTTCAAATTTTTTATGTTCTTGTTGTGATCTTTATTTCATGTTGTGTCATATAATCTCGTTCTTAATTTCTAAAAATCTTATTCTAACAAAATTCACATAACACATCAATTCAACAAATCAATTTTAATTTCTAGAACCAAGCGTAAACTTATTCATCATTTAATTAATGTCATATCATAGTTGCTTGACATAAGCTTAACGACGGTGCTTATAAGTAAATTATTTTTGTATATATATGCACTAGCTATCGAACACTCTGTTGTATAATAAGATACTAATTTAATAATTGGATCATTGTGTGGAAATTAGTGTGAGCTTTTCCTATGTGGTGGCTCACACATCATATAAGATCATATGTGATGGTTATATATGATCGGTTTATCATGTGTAGATATCATATATGATCATGTATGATGGTTATGTGATTAGTTTATTTTTTGTGCAAAGTACACAATAGAAGGGTTCACGGCTCGAGTTGCTCATGTTCATACGTACGGAACTTTGTGTTCATTATTATATTTTGCATTGTTGTAGGATATAATGTTGAACGATGTTGAAAAATACACAAAGTATCTCATTGTGATTCGCTACACTATGGTGCACGTGGTCTTCTTTTGGAGTAGTCATTTGAATTGTTTTATATAATATCTTCGCAACGCTATTTAAAATACAGTATTATTTTTGAGGTTTGGGCATGGAAATGATAATTTAAAAAAAAACATTTTGAAGAGAAAAAATTGAAATATAATCAAAACACCTTGTTTGTTGTCTTTTATAAATAAAATAAATGTTTGCATTAAGAATACCTTATTTTCAAAATATCCCAACCTTACTTTGTTTGTCAAAGGTCAACAATCGGTACATATCAATTCTCTTATTATTAAGTAATTGGGCATCTAGCCGAACTCTGCAATACTACTCACAGGCCAGCTCAATATGAGCTATGGAAATTGGAAGCGAACGATTAGCACACTTTTTTGTAGACTCTCGTTTTTTAGCACGTTTTACATATTAAGTAAAAAATGAATACTTTTGAGTTCGAGTCTGTCCTTGTATTAGACACGTCAATATTTTATTTTTTCCCTTTTAAATATGGTCATTTTTACATAAAAGGCATGTTTGAATAAGGATGGCAAAGAGGCGAGTATGGGAGGAGTCGGTCATTCTCATCCACATCTTGTCAGGTATTTTTGTTATCTTACTACATCTACATACCCGGTTAAAGCGGGGAGGTTCAGGGCGGGACCTGCCCCATTTATCGCCCCATGTATTTTTATTTTTTATTTATTTTATTTTTTGTTTTTATTTTTTTTGTGTCTTTAGTTAGTAAATATTATTACTTTTTTACTAATTTATTTAAAAAAATTTATATTCTCTTTAAAAATAATGATAAATTTACTATTTACGTTCGATAAAAAACTTAAATTTGAAATTAACTTTAAACAGGAAGGGTCGTAGATTGGGGACTATGTTTCTCGTACCCGTCCCGTATCCGATTCGGGGTAATAACCCTCACCCGTCCCCTCCCCGTCTACTATTTCCATCAATATAGAAAATATATAGTTCACTAGAAACATGTCCACACTAAGTAGTGTGGTACCATAATTAAAATAAAATTAAGTTTTCTGTCACATTTCGACAGTGAACTTCTTAATTTCAACCTATCATTATAAGTCAATTATTAAGCTATCACTTTCTCCTCAACATGTCAACCCATAATTATAGTCGACCAGAGTCAGCAACTTATTTTTGCATACTTATTTTTTTATAGAATATCTATATATGTAAAATGATATCATGAGTATAACAGAAAGGTTTCGCTTGCTGCAGAAAATTTTGTGATTGCCTAGTTTGTTCCCCTGTGGGCTTGTCCATGATTGTGATTAGTTAAGTCTGAAATCTCCACCGTTGATGAGTTCTGCATGTGATCTCGTGAATTCCAGTCTCCGTTAGTTGATATATCAGGCAGCTTATTTTCTGGTAGAATATTTTCCCTTTTGTTGTTCTTGTAGATGAAATATAAAATAATCTGCGCGATTCCGAATAAAAATCCAACAACATTTGGAGCCTGTGTTTATTAACAAAAAAAAAAAAAAAAGATCATTGCTGAGAACAATCCCCGATATTAGGGTTTTAATCAGACAAAAAAGAGAATATAAAATATATGAATTTGAAGAGCCTTATAATGCACTCACAGCTATGTAGAAATCCTTGATGAAAAGACCATAGAAGAACCATACGACAGCACATAGTGTGAGGAAAAATGAGAGATTAAGTGGCATGTATTCAACACTCTTTGTCTTTATCACTCGCCTCTGCATTAAACAAAAATAATTAATGAAATTTTAGCTAAATATTTTGTAAAATTTAATAATTTTAAATTAAGGAACAATCAAAATTAATTACCATAATACTAAGAGGAGCAGCAAAAACACAGAGAGAAAAAACCGAACATATCCATCCAACAATCGTCACTCTCTTACGCCCTTTTGATAGAGCATATGTGCATCCAATGATCAATCCCAGTCCTACTATGTTGAATAGGAAGAGAATCTTCGTGGTGTAAATCTGCAAAAATAATATTAGTTTGAGTGATTAATCGAGGACGATTCGTGTCTAGACTCTTAATTTATTACGAATAAGACCTGGTTTGAGATTCTATGAAGTGAAAGAGCAAAAATATGATCAATTTTCATTCAATGTATTGGAAGGATTCATGTCAAGGGCTCCATATGTATTGAAATAGGTTTTAGTTTGTAGTGATTGAAAGAGCAAAAGTGGCATCAAAGTGCAATTGTATGAATTTGATGGAGAGGTTATTAGGAAAAAAAAAAATATTTATGTCCCACTTTAGAATTATAAAATATAGCATCAAATTTCAGTATCATGAATGAGTTGGGCGGAGTGCCCTAAATGGATTCACGTGCCGACTCCAAATTTATTGTATGAAAGAGAAAGAAGCACAAGTCGAAAGTTTGAGAAAATTAAGGATAAGAACAACCTTTGATTCATGGGTTGCATATACCATGAAGATGGTCAGAAAACCTAATTCCATGACACATCCAAAACTGTTTATGGTTATAAGCAAAAGCACATGCTTCTTCAGATAAGCATAATACAAATACAACATCGCACTGAATAAGGCAACTGAATAAGGAATTGACTGAAATCCTTCTGACGATTTTCTCTTATAAATCTTGTAAAATGTAGGCCTGAAATCCAAGAAAAAAACACGTAAACTGTAGGCCAGAAATCGTCCATTGATGGATTTTCATTGTTGCAGGTGTATTTTTTTCTTAGTGTCAAAATTAACAAGAAATAATGAGAAATCAAGCTCTTACACTGGTGCCATGTACACCATGAACGACACGACATTTCCTGCCAAAAAAAAAAAAAAAATTCAAATTAATTACCACAAGATTAGCTCAAACGGGTACAGATCCAACACAGAAGAATTTATTATAAAGATACCAAGAATGCCAAAAGTGAAAGCCAAGTGAGCAGCTGTTATAAGTGCCATTCTTGATTCTTGAAGTGAAGTTCTTGGTAATTCAAGATTTTAAGCTGCTTATAACTATGAGAAGTGATTAATTCATTTTCGTGAGCAGATTATATATAGGCACAAAAAGTATGGAATTCTGGAAATTGAGCATTAATGGAGTTTGACATTTTGCTTTGAGCTGTCAAAATTCTACTTGCATGGGAATTTTGAGGGTTGAGCTAGATACGACGTCACTTCAAGTTTTTATGTGCTTATATAGGGTTTGGCATGAGGCTTCGATTTTGTGTTTTACCTAAAATTTTAATTGGCCATGCAAATATATGTGCCTAATATATATATATATATATGAAAAGTCATGTAAAAACCAAAAATGCGGACGTTCATTTTTAGCCCTTATACGTAATATCAACACATTAAAAAGTAATTTCTATCTAATGAATTAAATCAAAT
Organism: Fraxinus quadrangulata; assembly: GCA_903798255.1. Lineage (NCBI taxonomy): Eukaryota > Viridiplantae > Streptophyta > Magnoliopsida > Lamiales > Oleaceae > Fraxinus > Fraxinus quadrangulata. Next base: position 54,589 of record CAIGRB010050017.1, on the reverse strand, counting down.
TTTCATTATTAGTTAACCTAATAATGGAATATTTATAATTTGAGTAAAAATGATTTACTTTTTCTATGTAGCTTGGATTAACTAAGATAGCTGTATGAGAGCTGAGTCATATTGAGTTTCGATCGTGAAGGAATTAAATTTGTGCAACGTTTTAAAACACACGAGGTGTGGCAAAACGAGGAGATCAAGCATTAAGCCTCACAAGCTTAAATGTCTCGAAACAAAACCTATTTTGTAATAGTACATCTCCATATTTCTAATATTATCTTAATTATTTTAAGACCGTTAAAAATTATTTTACAAGAATATTATTTAATTATTTGAAATTAATTTAATACGAACATCAATAATTATTTATTTTAGTTAGTTAGTTTATGTAATCCTAAAAAATAAGACAAACATGGCATAGACTATATCCTTGTTTAATTAGATAGATGTTTTAGGGCCAACGTTTGAAGTATTTATTTCTTCGATTGCGACGTGATAATTTAGCAATTCTAGTTTTTTGGAAATTTTAAATTTAATAAAAAGTAAGAAATTTAATAAGAATATCATGTGTCGTTATTTGAACGTATAGTTTGATAGAAAATAAAAGAAAAGACACGTGCTGTCATTTAAGTGAATGGTATATATGCCATGTAAGTATATATGATCATCCTAGCGAAACTTTTCTCTAGAAATAGAGTTTAACTGCTTTTTTGGACACGTCTTTCTCATACGCAAGGCCTTTTCCTTAAGCAACCCCCATGCAAATTCTTTGAACCCTCCACAAATCTTTTTCTATTTATCCATGTATGATAATAAAATTTAATATAAAAATAAATATGATCAAACGGGAGAATAAATGGGGATATTTAATTCCTGCCTCGCCTCCTACAAATCCTCGACGGGTAGGAGATGAGGATTGCCGCCCCGTTCCATTGACATGTCTTATGTATGATCAATGTGTCAATTCACTTCAGAGGATGGAGGGTCATAATTCGCAAATCATAACATGAAATGTGTGGGATCCACGCATTATTTATGTTTCTCTAAGTCATTTAGACGGGAAAATGACATAAATAGTCTCCAAATTATAGTCCCCTGTGCACTGGTCCTTAACCTTCAAATTTTGGTGAAAAACTTCACCAACCTATCACTTAACTGTCACAAATGGTCCCTTTGGACGGTTTTCATCAAAGCCTACAATTAATCATTATCTATTCGCATGCATATCATATGGCCAAGGATTTCGAAGAAAAATCCATGGCCAACATCTCCACCCTATCTCACCAAATAACGGAGGCAGCAAACTCTAGTCCCAACCGCTGGCTTCACCGCCGTGTATGGTGGTGCAATGCATTCCCTTCGCATGTCGGTCTTAGCGAAAAACACGAAATTCTTTTTTCACCCCGAGTCCATACTCAGCCACCATTACACACACAATTTTTGATGAAACGATTTTGATGTTTTCTAATTATTTTTATTCTTTTATTTATAATTTTTCATTTTGTTTCAGTTTAAACGAAAAAAAATAAATAAAGGGTAATTATATTCACACCACAATTTTTATTTCTTACACCACATTATATCCAAAAGTTCGTTAAAACGGCGTATACAACTTATTTTTCTATCGTATTTTTAAAAAATAAATACAAAAAAGTGCAAAAAAATATTTTCATTCAATTTCAAAGTATGAAAATAAATTTTTTTGATATAAATCATCATCAAGAACGTGACGTACTAATTAATAGAAGGTTGAAGAGAAGAATTCGTTGGAAAAAAAGTTGAGAAAATAATTTCTAAAATGAGCAAAAATTAAAGAGTTTAACTGGAATTAAAATGTGATGTATCAAATAAAAATTATAGTGATAATATAACCAACCATAAATAAATAGTATTTTTTCTACCCTACTTATTTTTTGTCATAAAAATATGCACTCGAAGAGTTAGCACTAGACTTGGATGGGAACCCATAGATTTGAGAGTTTTCAACCGCAATTTGAAGGTTATGGACCAAATGCATAGGGACCTATAGGTTAGGTTTTCCCTTTCAGCAGCTTGCGTTTTGTATTATATGGCTTTATTAATGAATGTACCAAAGGGTGTATTGGTCATTTTGGATTGTATTTTGGACTTACTCGTATCTCCAAACAAATAGGACGAAAAATAAAATAAACCATATGTAATAAATTTTAACTCTATACGAAAACATATACAGGTAATTTCCTCTTATGACACTTTCAAAGTGGTAATGAATTTTATCCACTACCTTTGGATTTCAAATAATGTTCACTTTCTGAAAAAAAAAAAAAATAGCACATATTTCGAATTATCTAGACATTCGTATCAAATTAGAAAAATTATGCGAATTTCTAATATGTGTACACACTTTCTCTCCCCTCTATCTCTCTCTCTTCCTAAGTATCTACTTTAATGTGTAACCTACCATTTAATTATTGGCATTTAATATGTCCAAACAAATCATTTAAAACCAATCATATATAAGACTTTTGAAGATGTAAAAGCACGTTTGGCTAAAATTAAAAGGTTAACATACTTTATGGCTCACGACCGAGGCTCCTAGTAGTTCACGTAAAGACATTGGGTCTGACAAAGTCGACAAGACCCAATTGATCAAGATAAAGAAGTCAAAAAAGAAGAAGTTGATCTCCATTGTTCCGAGACTCTCATGCTGCTGAAGCTCAGTCTCTATCTGAAATTCTCTTTAGCCGAAGCACCCTCCCCATTCGAAACTCTATTTTAGACTGAAACACTTGTTGTCTTTTAAAGGATTAGCAAGCAATCTTTAGAAATGATTGATGTAACGTTTATTTTAAGAATGTTAGGATTGTCAGTCTAGGGAGTAGGGCGATTGACCCGTTGTCAATGTATTAGATGCATAGTTGATGGAGTGATGTGAGGCTTCGGTCGGAGAGATGAGATCACGTGGTTCTAATCTAACAGCCACACTAAAAAACATATTCAACTTTCTCTCTTGTTTATTCCATATTTATCCTCTCGAATTAAGTTTGTTTTTACTTTTGTGAAGTTGTTTATGATTGTTTATTTATTTGTAATCATCTTTAATCATATTGTTAGTACTTGAATATTTTTGTCTCGCGTCATAAAGCATCTTCCACGTTCATAAACAACATGCTTCTCCGTCCAAATATCCGGTCAAAACGTATTGAAATTTATTTGCGTGAATGCAAGTGAGCTCGGCATCTGTCGTCCACGCAACCATCACGAAAAACGGGGTCAACAACATATATGTAAATGAGCTTCAAAATAAATAACTTTTTTAATGATGATGATGATGATAATAATAATAATAATAATAATAATAATAATAATAATAAGTCACTTATTTAATAGTAAGATAAGAGCACTTTCGAAAAAATGTAATATATTTATTTCAAAGAGAGAAAAGGTATGGCCAAAACATATTTCACAATGAAGGGTTACATATGCTGGTTTGGAAGGGTTAAGTTAAAATTTAAGTAACAGGTGCCACGGAATATGTAGATAAAAGGTGAATAATAAGTTATGAGTTCAACGAATATATGAATAAAAAGTATATTTAAGTTTTAACTAGTTTAAGTTATAATTTAAATTTTACAAAAACATGCACTAATTTCCTATGTTAGAACTTGCCTGCCTAAATCAACACATGTTGGGCATGGCTATTGTTGGATTTATTTTGTTCAAAAGAATATCTAGAAATATTTCTATTTTTAGGGTTTTGACTTTTAAGAAGATAACTAGTATAATTATCTACAAATAAATTCTTAAAATTTGAATTATGGGATTTCGTCTTCTTGATTAAGTTTGGCAGGATATTATTTTAGCTTCATCAATAAAATTAAAGCTGACGTTAATTTTTGCTAATTATAAATGTAAGTTACCTATAAAAGAGGAAAGCCATTCTATGTAATATATACTATGTATTAAATGTTTTCTGTTGTATCGCTGACTTTATATATTCATTGATTTTGTTTTGTTGTATTCTATTTATTAAATATTTTTTCTGTTGTACCGTTGACTTTATCTATTAATTGAATTTGTTTTATTACTTGTGAGAAACATTTTATTAATGTTTAGTTTATTTTAAGCAAAAGTAACATTATACATAAATTAATTTAAGAATAAGTTTATGGTGGGTGTCATGAATTAAACTAGATTTATTGAATTAATGTGTCATGTTATTGTCGGTAGTATAAACTAAGCAATGGTGAATAGGTATCCCTTTTGAAGTCAGAATTGATATCAAGAATTCATGCTCTTCCCTTTACTCCATCTCCGAAAAGGAGGAGGGGAGAAAGTGTGTGCTCTCATTCGGTTCATGTGACGAATGTGTAAGAAGTGATGTTGGAGCGTAATGTTAATATATTTAGTCTTACACCGAAATTATTTAAGAAAATTATTTCACCGGGTCCCCAACTCATTGTCTCACTAGTAAGTTGATATTGTTACCTTTATAAAAGAAGTTAATCATAAGCATTTCATTATAATTGTATGAAGCGTTCCCATGATAAAAACTATTCAATATCCCGTCAACGTGTGGCCTTATATGTCTAATTTTACGAGGTTAGGTTATGTTTTCAACTAGACTAGTCGCCTAGAATTTACAAATGAAACTTGTTTTTATGAAGGTGACGTGACAATTTAATGTAAATTTTAAATATTTTTTTTACTGATCAAATTAAAAATAAGTTACATGTTTGATAGTAATGTAAGAGTTTTTCGTAAATAATATCGATCACGATTTAGGTATAAATATACACCAACAATTTAATGTAAATTTTAAATATTTTTTTTACTGATCAAATTAAAAATAAGTCACTTGTTTGATAGTAATGTAAGAGTTTTTTTTTTTAAATAATAATAATTTTTTTTTCTTTTTGGCCAAACATGGTATAGTTGGTGTATATTTATACCTAAATCCTGATCGATAAATCAGACATAAGTATCAATTTAATTTATTTACCACTAATTTCCCGTGTTAGAGCATGTGGTGTGCATGGCTATATATAGTTGGATTTATTTTGTTCAAAAGAATATCTATAAATATTTAGGTTTTTGAATCTATATATATCTAGGTTTTTGAATTTTAAGATGATATTATGTCATGATTAATAAGTAAATCAGGAAATTTCGAATTAAGGATTAATACTGTTCAGCTGATGTCATATTAGCTGTGATGACGAGATCATCAACAAAATTAATATTAACGTGGATTTTCGCTAGTAGTATGTCTAAAACTTCTCTACGGAGGAGGTTAATGTATTACATGTACCCTATATAGTGTTCTATTATTATTATTTTATTTTTTTTGGAATAATTTCTTATTATTGGATCTTGATTCCGGATCTTGAATCTGGATTATTGGCTCTTTTGGTTCTTGAGTTCTTGATTTTGATTTTGTTTGTTGCTCCATAATCTTGATTGTCTTATTTTTCGATTTAATCTAATCCTTTTTCTTAATTGTGAGTTTTTGATCTTTCTCTTCAATTTTTTTTCTTATATTCTTGCGTTGATGGGATGACACAAAAAAAAATGAGAAGTTGCATATGAATTGGGGATCATAACCCTATTTATAGTTTCTATATATATTGAGTTCATCATTAAATACAACTCTAATGGATTCGATTTCTACACGTATAATTCGGCCCATACTTTATTTAGATACCCTAAACCAAACAATTTAATTCTTTATTAGATCACTTTAATTGGGATCAACTTTAAAATAGTTTTATACACAATTAAATATATGTAGACTCGACATGACAAATTAATAAACCGAACAATCTCCCACTTGGACTACATATATTACCTTATAAATATGTACAACCTTATGACGTCAAAACTTTTACTATCATAATCAAAAACATCTCTAAGCAATCTCGTCAATTGATAATATCAAGATATGATCAAAGCAGTCTTTTTTAGAAGTATCATAACTAAATCCATCAATTGTCACGTATATCAACATAATCAAATGACATAGATCAAGTGTAGATTTATAGCATGAAAATTACGTGTCATGTGATCTAAACATACATATTTTCAACCGATCCTACCATATTATTTAATGAGATCGACCACAAATTTTAATTAGAGTGAACTGAATTAACCTGAATATTTTATTTTTGAAATAGATAAAAATAATATGTGTCTAAAACGGAAAACATTAGAATACAAACTCCCACTAAATTGACATATCATCAAAAGATACAACACACATGTAAGTATTATGCTCATGAAAAACTTTGGATGATAGCCATTTAGTAAATGGATCCATGGTTATGAAGTTTATCTTTATATGATTTATAAAAATCTAATAATTCTGAATTCTTTACTTGACAACTAAGAACTTAATATCTGTAAACTTTGACATCATCAAGCTCATATTGAAATACAAGATTGCTTGTGTCACAGAATAACTAAAGTGATCTTTCAAATCTATCCAAAATATACAGTATAGTGACAATATTTGCAGTCATATTTCATGATCAGAATATCCAATTATCTCCAATTGATTTGTTTTTCCTGAATGTGATTATGTAATCCATAGTTCTCTATGAAAACCAAATAACCTAATGGTTGCTTTCCAAATTTTCATCACATAATTAATTAAATATAAGTCTACCGTTCCAACAATGAATGATATATGCAAATGTGTACAAATTTAAGCATAGATTAAACTCCCAACTGCTAAAGCGTAAAGAATTTCCTATATTTCCTTTTATTTAAATTCCTCCTTAGGGCATTAATTGAGACTAAAGTAGTCTCCATTAGTTGTATGGGTATCATTTGATTTTCATTTTTGCATCCCATATTTTTTTTAAGAACATTATTGATACAGTTCTTTTGTAATAATCCAAAAATACGTGGAGAACGATCACTGCATATCTATATCATTCATACAAAAGAGACGTCACCAAAATTTTTCATTTTAAAATTTCATAATAGAAATATATTGGTTCCGTGCAATAAGCTTGTATCATTGCAAGTAAGCAGTATGTCATCAACATAAAATACTGAAAAAATATGATTACTCTCAACTTGTGATAAATCAACTGAATTCATCTCAAAATCAAATGATATAATTATTTGATGAAATTTGTGATACCTTTATGGGAAACTAGTTTAAGCCATAGATGGATTTATTTAACTTGTAAACTAACTTAAGATCAAAATGTATTACAAATGTCATAATTGTCCTAAAAGAACCTTTCATATAAACCGGAAAAAAAGTCTTTTTAATGTCAATGTCTTCCTTTTGAGTAAAATTATTTGCAACAAACGAGCATCATATATCTATAGATCACCATTTGAATCCCTCTCGATTTTAAATAACCAATTACAACCCTTCAGGTAATATGATGAGTTCTCAAACGTCATTGTTACTTATGAACTTTATCTCTTTATGCATACTCAATCCACTCTTTAGAATTATTTCTTTACATGATTTGATAAAAGTTGATTGATCAGTTCTTCTTCCATTAATACATACCATCCTTATTTTTTTCGATAAAGACTATAAAGTCATCCGAAATTATATTTCTCCTTTATATAGTGGATTTCCTTAATGACATTTATTCTTCAAGTTGTTGAGTTTTTTTTTTTAAAACAATCTCTTGATTGTGTATAGGAGATTTTGTAATATTGTCTTGATTCGAAATTGTTTCTTGAAGATCTAAAGCAAGAATTTGTC
>CAIGRB010050017.1:34049-45808 GCA_903798255.1 Fraxinus quadrangulata | reverse complement strand
AGTCATAATTATTGGAAAGTAATCATATCAAGAGTCATGATCTTTCATATGAAAAGACACATCTTTTCATCTACACATTTTTATAGTATATTCCACAATATTCTACATGAATTTTCAACAATTTCAGGTGTTTATTAGACTTAATTTCTCATTAAAAAAAAAATGAATTCCATTTAAATAATAACTTAAATTGACTACAACCAATTTCAAATTTCCAACAAAATGTACTGTTAAGTTGTGAAAAAGAATAACGCTACTCGGTTTCGAAACAGGGACGATGACCTGCTGCGTTGGCAGCACATGTGGATTTTTTTTTTTTTAACTTTTTTTTTATTTTGTATTGGGAATTTTGTAATATTGTCTTGATTCGAAATTGTTTCTTGAAGATCTAAAGCAAGAATTTGTCCTTGGTCCTGATCATTTTCAATTGTTTTTTTTTATGTTTTTATTTTTTATTTTTAAATTGTAACTTTAATTGGAACTTGGACATTGTTTTCCTGATTCGTCATATTTGTCATAGTATTCACCACTATGGTAAGATCTGACTTGTTAAATTCTTTTACACTGTTGTTTTTCATCATCTGTCTTGTATGTCTTGAACTTCACTGTTTGTGATTTCTCATAAATAAGATATAGGTAGTCATAGTGAGAAAAATTCGATTGTGAACATAATAAATTATTGTTGACTATTCTAAGAAGTCAAATTGAATGGCTCACAAATATTCATATGAATTAGTTCTAAGACGTCTGAAATCATATTAATACCTACTCTCCTTATATTTGTTTGTTTTTCCTTAATTAATTAACATAAACACTTAAATTTGAAAAATTAAGGGAATCAAGAATTCCTTTTGACACAAGATTTTTCATTCTCTTTTTAGAGATGTTACCTAATCATTTGTACCATAACGAAACAAAATTCTCATTAGTTAATTTATGTTTAATACCATGTGAATTCACATGTAAGGTTTCTTTATAAGAGGCAATTAAAAAGATATAGATTATGATAATCGGATAAAGAACTGGAACCCACAATATTTGAATTAAGAAAAAGATTAAACTGACTATTTCCAGAACAAGAGTAATCGAATTTGTCCAATATAGAAATAGAAATCAAATATCGTCTAAAAGACGATACCGCAAATTCTTCTTTGGTTTTGGTAATTTTCAAACGTACATGGTTAAGGTGAAAGCTATGGATTGGAAGCGAGGTGCACACATTGTTTGTGAGACGATTGATCGAGCTGTTTTTTAGCAGGAACACTTGACGAGTACAGATTATGGTGCTATTGAACAGATTACTTAAAGATATTTTTGGAATCCAAGTTATTCGAAAATTATAGCTTCTTGATTTCGGGATGGGATTTTTTTTTAATTATACAGATTTGGTTCTTCATACCATTTCTTCCCTAAAACGTACATAGATAATATCGAATGTCCAATTTAGAACTATTATCCATATTATATTTGTCTTAAAAAATTGCAAACTAATAGTATGGAACTTCACTGAACAGATTATTTCAAATGCAACAAACAACTATTTTCCTATGCCCATTTCAATCTTATCTAACTTTGCTTACTCTCCCTTACCCTTATCTTATTCTTTTTAAAAACGCATTTCATATTCCATCTTTTCTCGAATCTCCTTTAAAGAAGAAATAGAAGCTCGAGAAGGAATACAGAAACTTAGTCCGCTCTTGCAATTCTGCCACTGAATTAACGATGTTAAATGTCTAGTTATAAATACATTACACGCATCACACGTGCGAACATTCAGGAGCAATGCTAGACAGGTTAACGCTTGACAAATTTTCATTCATCCTCGTCAAAAAAACACCATACAGGTGCTGCGTTGTTGCGCGTGTACAAGGGGAATGGTTCGACATTTAGTTCTATAGTTGGGCGTCTTGCCAAACTCTTCAATACAACTCTGTTGGGCCAGCCCAGTATGAGCTAAGGACATTTATACAAAAATCACTAATTGGAGAAGCAAATGATTAGCACTCATTTTTTGTAGAATTTCGCTTTTCGATTTGTATGTTTTACAAATGCATAAAAATATGACAAATAACATTAATCTTAATTTAAGCTAATCTAATATTCTAAGTTTAAAATCACTATCTCCACATTCAAACACACCCCAATATAGATTTTAATAGATCTAAAATGTTACATTAGCTTATGTTAAGGGTTAAGATTATTTATCAAATTTATTTATCAAATTCATCGATAAAATGAACACCATATACGTGTGCGCGAATGATCTATTGAGTATCGATACTCATCTTATATTAAATACTGGTGATGTGTCAGGTGGATAAATTTATGGTAGACTTCAACATTATATATGTATATAACTACGTTCAATTTTGACTTCGTCCCTCATATTAGACGTGTCAATTATTTTTCTTGGTCAAGTTTTACTCGACTGAAATATTGTGTTGGTATTGAAAGTTGTGAATGTCTTACACAGTTATTTATAGTATTTAAAATAAATTAAAATGCAATTTCACTTAAAACTTGACATCAGCCTATGTAATTTGTTGCTTTAGAAAATCAGATTTTTAGTAGATTTTGATAGAATTAATGAAATATATTGTTGAAAAGTTGTTGATCTCATAAATTTTATGTTTAAAATTAATTGTACACTTCGATTTTAGTTTTTATCAAATTTTTAACCTGCACCAAACAGGACTAGGTGAAAATACATTCTACTTTAAATGTTTCCATTAACAGACTTGTTTTTTACTATAATAAAATAATAATAATTCGATCGAAACTTGTCCACACTAAATAGTGGGGGTTCATAGTTAACCAAATAAATGAAATTACATTAAGTTTTTCATCACATATCACGATGTTGTTTAAATAATTATGCTACAATTTCTCTCAGACGTGACCATCACACAATGAAGTCATTTGCTTCAACATATTCTGTGATGCTCTCTTCATTTTGATCCAAGTCCGTTCCTGTGCGGGCTTGTCCATCATTTTGATCAGTTACTTCTGAAATCTCCATCGTTGATGAATTCTGCATCTGATCATGTGACTTCAGTTTCTTGATAGTTGATAAATCATGCAGCTTAGTTTCTGGTAGAATTATTTTTTGACCTCTGTTCTTGTACATGGCATATAAAACCATCTGCGCTGTTCCGAATAAAAATCCAACAACGTTTGGAGCCTTTTTCATATGTTTATATTACAAAAAAAGAAAAAGAAAAAAGATTATTATTGGAAACAAACCCGAAAATTAGGGTTTTAATTAATCGAAAAAGAGAATACAAAAGATATGAATTTGAAGAGTCTTATAATGCACTCACAGCTATGTATAAATCCTTGATGAAAAGACCATAGAAGAACCATACGATAGCACATAGTGTGAGAAATAATGAGAGAGGAAGTGGCATGAATTCAACACTCTTTGTCTTTATCACTTGCCTCTGCATTAAATTTAAAAAAAAAAAATTAATGAAATTTTTGCTAAATATTTTGTAAAATTTAGTAATTTTCAATTAAGAGATTGTAAAAATTAATTACTATAATGCTAAGAGGAGCAGCAAAAACACAGAGAGAAAAGGCTGAACAGATCGATCCAACAATTGTCACTCTCCTATGCCCATCGGATAGAAAATATGTGCATCCGATGATCAATCCTAGTGTTCCTATATTGAATAGGATGAGAAGCTTTGTCGTAAAAATCTGCAAATTATTGTAAAGATAAAAAATTTTGTTAGCGTAAATTGAATGGAGTGTCTAACTTCAAATGTATTGAAAATGACGAAAAGTTTATCGCCGTTGAATGATTCGAAAGAGCAAAACTAGCATCAAATATTTCAATCCGTGAATCAAACAGAGTATCAAAAAACTACTCCAAATTTATCGAATTAAAGAGAAAATGTATATAGCATCAAAGTATCAGACAAAAGTTTGAGGATAAAAACAACCTTTGATTTCTTGGTTGCATATACCATGAAGATGGTCAGAAAAAAAACTTCGAAAACACATCCGACACTGTTGATGGTTATAAGCATGACCACATTTTTCTTCAGAAAGGCATAATACAAATATAACATTGCACTGAATAAGGCAACTGAATAAGGAATTGACTGAAAATCTTCTGTCGATTTTCTCTTACAAATCCTGTAAAATGTAGGCCTGAAATCCAAGAAAAGAACTTGTAAATTATTGGTGTGTTTTTTCGATATTGTTAAAATTAACAAGAATTAATAAGAAATCAAAATCTTACACCGGTGCCAAGTACACCAAGAAGGACACGATATTTCCTGCAAAAAAATTAATTCAAAAACATATGCAGATCTAACATAGAAGAATTGATTATATATATAAAGATACCAAGAATGCCGAAAAGGCAAGCCATGTGATCAGCTGTTACAAGAGACATTCTCGAAGTGAAGTTCTTGGTACTTCAAGATTATAAGCTGCTTATAAATATGAGAAGTGATTAATTAATTTTGATGAGCAAATTATATAGGCATCAAAAAAGTAAGAAATTCTGGAAGAAGGGTTATAATGGAATTTCATATTTTTGCTTTGGTTTGTCAAGTTTCTGCTTGCTTGAGAATTTTGAGTAGTGTTAAGCTAAATAAGTCATCACTTCAATTTTGTACGTATATAGGGTTGGCATATGGCTTGTTTTTATGTTTAACCTAAAACTCGTAGCTGCCTTATCCATGGATTTCTATATTATTTTACAAATCTATTTTGAAAAATTGCGTTAGCATTAGGTCTCAATCTATTGTCCTAAGAGCAAGTTGGTTATCACCGGTCATTATAGTTGTATATTGAGTACTCGATTATATAAACCATCCAAATCATTCTTATATATATTGTCACATGGTCGTCACATTTCAATTTTACGAAGCTAGGGTCTTGCTTCCCATCTTGGATCCATGCTCAAAAATGTGAAACGAGACATGTGTTTATGGTCGTTTTGAGTTGATTAGAAATGTAATAAATTTTTTAAAATTGTTAATATAGAGTAATGTGGTTTAATTATAAAATTATAATAAGCATGTAAACTTCTTGCATGTACATGCTTATGTGGTTTGTTGTTTATGTACTTTTTTATTTCCAGTGAATCGTCATCTCGGTTGTGCAGCGTACACATGTCAAATGACGAAGATTTGCAACATCCAAAGTCACAATTGGTTCATAAATGATCTGTTTGACGTGCTTTGATCTTTGTATAAGGTTCTGTACACATCTTCTATTTTTCTCTTTAAAAAATCTTTTGACTTAAGATTCTCCAAAAACGTGTTTCGTCATACTAATCATCTTTCGTGTTGTCGAATAATAATTGTAATAACGAATAAATTTAAATTCCACCATTTTTAATACTTTTGACTACCGACAAAAGTACCTATTCTCTCATTGATAAATATAAAACAATGAAACGATCACGTACTAATGTTAGCTAATATCAATAGTGCTTAATACCAGTGTAGTGACCATAGGTACTCAACTTTAATCATCGATTATTATTCTTGATTTTATGGGAAATAATTTTCCTATATGGCTTGAATATGTAGCTGAGCTAGCGGCTACAAGTCGAGCCGTTTACAGTTTCGTGCAGCAACGTGATTTGTATAATGAAGACAGAATGAACGGACGGCAAACGTTTTACACAATTTAGATGACGGAGGGCTGTTATTACATGTGAGATGTGAAGGTCCCACACGCCGGTTACGTTTCTTTATGCCATATAAACCTTTTGCTTTATATGGCTTTATTCAAGAATGTTATAAAGGGTGTTTTGGTCATTTAGGACTGAAATTTGGACTTACTAAAACGGGGAAAATTACACCAGTGATCCTCAAACTATGTCTATGATATAAAGTTAGTCACCAAAAATTTTAACAGGTCTTGAACACTTCTTTATAGTTGTTGGAATTTGGTTTTTTAAAAAAATAAAAATTTGGTTAACCATAAAACCTTAAAAAGTGACTTTGTGTCAACTTCAGTTATATATATGGACTTGATCCGGTAGTCAAATTACGAAAGTAAATAGATTAATTTTTGTTACTCGTCGAGTAAATCGTCGTAGTATATTTGGGATCTAAAAAATCAATTCCGAATAAATGAGAAATTGTAGTCCAATGTTTGAAGAAAAAATCGAAATTCAACATGTGAGACCGCTGCTCGAACGGCAAGCCAGCCCCAAGCTAGCAATATCTCACTGCATTGCGCCGCTCGAACACCACATGGGTGGTAGGCGAGCGATGGAACAAGTTGCACCTTCATGAAAAAAGTTTAGTTTTGAGACGTGTCTCTCCAACCACATCCCCTTCACCCTTAAAACGTTTATTATTCATTCCATTCAATTTTTACACTTTGGTTTTTCTTAAAAACATTTTGTAGAAGTGATTCCTTTTTGCATCAAGGTCATGGTTATGGTAGACAGAAATCGTTAGTCTGCGTAATTTGGAGTGTCCATATTGCAAGATGTGGTCGTTGTATTTTAGGAGATAATTGTCAAAAAACTGTTAGTACCGATATGGGTAAATTCATCTTAAGAAAATAGTGTTTCACTTTACTCGACCAATCTTACACTTGCATCTCCTCTTTCTTCTTTCTTATTCTTTATATTGTATTTGATTTCAGAAATATTAACCTTCTTATTGCTATATGAAAGGTTTTAAATTGAAGAACAAATTGGCTTTTATCGAAGTAACGAAAGGCACGAATTCATCTACATATATATACTCGATTTCGTAAATCGATTCTATATTCAATTTCGTACTTATATAGAATATATGTTGAATAATATGTATGCGTGCGTCCACACACACATATTTGTGTGTGTGTATATACACATATATATATACACACGTACGTATAATCGATGTAAAATCCCCCACCAACAATAGTTGGGCAAGTAGGTCTCGATGACATAACCTGCCCAAATATTCATTTAATTGTGTCATGACTGTAATGGAAAGTTGACTCGGTTCAAATTTTTTTACATCACTCTGACTTTTCGTAAATTTGAACATGCAAAAATCAATATGACAATTTAGTAGATCTTTGAACAATATCCGTCATTAGGACTTGTTGGAAGTAGGCAAGTAATAATACTATCACGAACTGAGTTGGGCAGAATAACGGCGTGAAATAGTGTATGATAATGGTCGAAGCAAGAGTTCGACTCTCTCTCCTTAAGACGATAATACCCCGCACTGGTGTTGACGGTATTTCGGCACTCGTCTCCAAAAATACAACAACCTCGACTTGTAATAGTAGAACTACAAATTACAAGACCCGAAGAACATACTCATGTTTTTTATCTCTTTAAAAATTGGTGGACTAAAATGCACGAAAACTATTTTCGGAGGTTAGAAAGTAAAATATGAATAATTGATTTTTGGAGTGAATAAAAACCGGATATAGGGGCTAATTTATAGAAGTTGAAAAGTTGTATCCAAAAGACATAACAGTCGAAAAATTGTGTCTCCAACAGACATAAACCATTTGGACAGGAACCGTCAACCGCCAACAGAAAAATCGAGGAATAAATTAAATATATAATATTTTTAATAATAAAATAATATAAAACAAATATTATTTTACCAAAAAATATATATATCAGTTTGGTCCAAATCCAAGCCCTGCTCAGATGACCCGTGCCCGTGCCCGTGCCAATCGAACGACGGCAACGCGCTCGTGTGGGCTTTGGCCGAACATAATAGCATGTAGGTTCTCCCTCTTCAAAGACTATTGGTACTTCTTGGGGTCCAAACTCAAATCTCAAACTTGAGCAATATAAAATGGTTTATATTCTTCTAATTTTCCTATGTGAGATTGGCACTTTTCCAATTTCCTACCAATTATTATTCCAATTTATTTCAACTTCAAGTGGTCATCTTTTGGCCTTAATTTCCCATTCACCTTAAATTGGTTTTTAGAAAATAAATATACTACATTAATCTACTCATGGAGTAGAACACATTCGGCCAAAAAAATATTATGTCCAACTAACGGGATCCACTAAAATAATTGGTCAAAAGTTGATCAAACCAACTAATAAACCCAATTTTCCAACAGTACTTACTATCCAATATATCCAAGATCAACAATTTACATGTACTAGTAAAACCTTAGAACAAAAAACCACTTTTCTACGAAGTCAATAAGGTTTTAAACGTCTTTTTTCTCTACAAACCGCCTTACCAAACAAGATAGACTCATTGAGACTTTTTACGAAAATAAATTTTAAAAAAAAATTGCTTATCTTCATTCTGTGAGCTTCTTGAATTGATTGTTATCCATTTGGATTGTTGTTTCAAAATAACGGCCAAACACCATGAATCTTAGAACACATATCATGTGTCTTAATTTCAAGACAAATAATTTGTGATGACTGTGAAATAATCAACCCAATTAATTGCTACCTGCCATTTAATTAGTGGGATTTAATTCTTAACTTAGTTTTGCTGCAACCTGCTGTTATCATACAAGTCATTTAAGACATTTTGGAGATATTAAGGTTGTTGAATGCCTATGCCTAAATTCTATTAAGTAAAACAATTTCATCTTAAAAAGTTAACTTAGCTTAGACGAATAATGCAAACTCTGATGTCTTGCTTATGATTTTTCATTTTAATGATGCGAAATTTTTAATATGCCTCCACAAGGTGATGTCTTGTTTTACAATACAAATCATGAATATCTAACTGGTTGTTTAAGTTTTAAACGGATTGAATATTGATTGTTCTATTTTATTCTCTCTGATACCATACTTACATGAGTAAGCCAAAACCTTATCTGTGAACCATAAGTCCATCGAATCACTAAAATCCACTAATCTAAGACTTTTTTGAAGATATTAAGGTTTTTCGTCTGCTCATACCTAAATTCTAGTCAATAAATTAGATAAGAGTATCGATCGATTCAAATTTTTCACCACCAGAAAACTGCTGTTTTCCAGTGTTACAACTTGACTGCCTGCATGGACATATATATGGTGTGAATGGCTATATATAGTTGGATTAATTATGTTCACAAGAATTATTAGGAATATTTCTATTTTTATGGCTTTGATTTTAAGAAGATGTCGTGCCATGATCAATTTACTATATATGGAAGAATTCAAATTAATTAAGGAAAAATACTAAGACAGCTCGATTAATTTCGAGTTCAAAGCCACTTTAAGTTCGGCTTGATTTTATATTAGCCATGTTGATGTCTTCATCAACAAAATTGAGAGCATTTCCAATACGTTCTATGAATTGGAGTGTATGCTATAGATAAATAGAAAGAATTCTAGTCCATGCGACATTAATGTCTAATTAATAGACGTTCAAGTTAAAATTTCATCTCCAGTAAATTCTGTCTATAACTCAAATTTATATAACAATAGCGAAAAGAAAAAAGGGAAAGAGGATAGAGAAATTTTAATTTTCGCAAACTCGCTCTGTCTAACAAAGTTTTGATCTAAACGAGCATTTTCACAATTTTATTTTTTTGTTACTATTTTAGCTAGAGAGAGCCCCTCTTAGATTCTATATTTGAGAAGAATTTTTATAGACATTATTTTTTTTTCCTTATATGTAATATTTTTTTTATACAGTTCGAATTAACACTGGAAATGCTTTAATATTGTCATCAGTTATCGTTAAACATATTTTTTATTGTCAGAAGTTACGTGCAAAGAAATTCCCTTGAGAGCAGTCCCTCGTATTTAGATTGGTAGATGATCACCATGTGTAAAAATTATGCTTGTTTGGTGATCATTTGTTGTAACATAAATGCTTTAACCTTTTCAAAATTAAAGGTAAGTTGAGTTTTAAATTTTTGTCTTAAATTGCAACTTATATTTTACTGAATTAATTTTTATTATTGTGAGGGTTGGATTTTACCCTATAAAAGGGAGGGAATATTTCACTGTTTAGACAACTTGGAAAAAATATTGGAGACTAAAGCCACGAAAAAGAGGAGAAAAATAAAACATCAAAAATTAAATTAGAGTTTAAGAAGAAATAAGTTTTCTTAATAAATCTTAAATTCATAAGTGAGACGTGCTAGAGCCTTTAATTTAATTATGATAATGCTTAAATTCTTCTGCTCTTAAAACAAACTAACATGAAAATACTAATTAGATACATAATTATATCGTATCAAGAAATTGCAGTCCACACATTAAATTCGCTCTATTTAAATAAAAAATAAAAAATTATATTTGAAAAAGAACCACTAACTCAAGATAACAAAAAAGGTACACCAGAGTCCAAGATATGAATATATCAAAGTCAATTGCAATGCGTTATAAAAGAATTAAAAAACCACTTAAGTTTGTAAACAATGCAAAAAAATAAAAAGTTCAAATTGCTAAAAAGGAATGCTTTGATTTATCAACTTATACCACAACCCTAGCTCTTGATTCATAGAAATCCCAAATTGCAAAGATTTAGCCCATGTTTGAAATCATTTTTTTTTTTCATTCTATTTCTCTTTCTTCATTTCAACCACACATTCTATCAATAAAATAATATTACACATAAATTCAAAAATTCTCCTTACTTTTTAACCACACAATCTTCCATCAATCACTATTCCAAAAATTTTTTTAAACCCAAAATGGGTGTCAAAGAGGGGCTCAGTCTCCGAAAACAGTCAAAAATAATAGAAAAAATTGACAATCATGTCCTCAGAATTTTTTTTAACTATATTTATTTTGCTAGTGGACCCTCCCTCTACTCAGACTCAGAGGAATATTTTATGCATATATGCTATAAAAGATATTATTTTTGGGGTGGGGTCCACATCATTAGTTCCGTTGTAATCTTATTGACCAGATGTTATTTTCGCCGCCATATCCACGCGATGTAACATACACTTTAGATAATTTTCCTTTTCTAAAATTTATATTTCATATACTACGTGTTGTATTAATGTAAAAGATTCTTTATTAAAAATAAATCAAAAATTAAATATATCATTATAAATAATTTTTGACAAAAATACGAAAATTAGAATTTCATTCACGTTTTAAACTACTTATCATTAGAAGCCCTGTGCTTTTTCTCGTTAAAAAATATTATTCTCTCGCATGAGATGTACAATTTTTCCTTGTTCTTTTTTTTATAGTAAAGTAAACGTAACACCACCCAAATTATTTCTTTTTTATTTAATAATGAGAAAATGCCTTTCTTTTTTTAGTAGGAAATTGAGGCAAGAAGAACTATCAATTAGGTATAGAAGGCAAATTGAAATGGTACCTTCCAGATTGAGTGATTGAAGTAATAATTATTTTCTTAATAAATAAGGAATTAGTTTTAATGAGTCAACAATAATTGAAAATGCTGAGAAAACTTCTCCGCATTTTATTCTTTGAAATTGTCAAATGTACGAACAAAAATTAAAAATATTACATCCTTGTTTGATCCACATTTTCCCAAACTTCATTTTTTCTAAAACTCATTTATAACACACATTCACACAATAAAATATTTTACATGTAAATTTAATATTTTTCCATTTTTTTTAACCAAGCGTTCTCAAAAAAATAATTATTCCAAAATCTATTAATCCCAGAAAAAGGCCTCGTACAAGGGTTAAATATTTTTTTAATGATGTGAATTATTATTTTTAGCTTAAAACAAATTTCCTAATTATTTTAAGATAGAATTATTAGCTCTATACCATTTTCCAACTTAGCCCTTGTTTGAACTTCATTTTTGTATGATAATATATTTTGGAATAGTGATTTTTGAAGAATGTATGGTTAAAAAATAAGAAAAAAA